>OZ036007.1:1530530-1558030 GCA_964035015.1 Corallium rubrum | reverse complement strand
TCCCTTTTGAAACTTCCTAAAAACAATATATTTTTTACAACCAGAATTTAATAATGAAATCTAAGTTTTTCTTTGATATGTTCAACTTTCATTAAATGATTTAAATCAGTTTTGTCATCCTATCGACCTATCCATAAATTGTATAATTTAATATCCCAAGGATTTAATATCATTTGTTTTTATATTTGTTTGTTATTATATTGGCTGTATAATCAGGAGTGCTTTTTTTAATGAGAGGGTGGGTGGGTGGGGGGTGTTTCAAAAAAGCATGTAAAAGCGGGCGAGGGGTTGTTGCATTCATGTATTTCTAGTATAATATTTATTACATGCAAATATCTATGCCTACTGTACACACATTGATCCTCAGTTTTGAAGCACTTCATATCCAAGCATATTTTTTTCTTATAAAAAGATGAAGAAGTTCAAGAGAAAGCATTTTATGAGGAAAGAGGTATCCCAGTTCCAAAAAAAGTAACTGAAGGTAGGTGGAGAGCATTTTATTGTATGGCATGGATTACTTCCGGTAAAAGCACGCGCTGTGATTGGTTGCTGACGTGGCGAGATTTCTCCGTAATGCCCGCGGGCATTATGAAAATTGTTAATGCCCTACGAATGGAAACAAACAAAAAATCCTTCTAGTATCCAGACGAGTAAGAAACGACAGAAAATAACGCTAGTTCGGTGTTTTGACGAAGTAAAAAGGAAGCGAAGACAAAGAAATACTAGATTGATTTTGAAATAAAAAGTGCCATATAATAAACTACTTAATAACCTCGACCGTTCGGTCTTTATGGTAAAATATCAAACCTCGGTCTTCAACGTATTAACCTCGCTATCGCTCGGTCAATACAGCAACACCTCGGTTTAATATTTTACCGTAAAGACCTCACTCTCAGTTATTAAGTAGTTATTATTACATGAATCGTGAATTATTACTCTATAAACTTTTATGTAGAGTGCTTATAAACCCAAATATGATATTACTGTATATGGATTCTATTTAATGTGTATAGTTGAATGCCAAATATTATTTGATTTGAACTTTTATTTGTTATATTGAGGTTTGTATTTCCAAAATGGTAATGAGGATGACGTCTATGTAGGCATAATTTGCATACACAGTGTTCCGTTAGGCAAAAAAAAGTCTTCTGTTTCTGATCAGCGCGCGCGTCATCATTTTTCTTGCGCGTTGATACTTTTTTTTAACATTTTTAATTTTAATTGACTACAAATGACACCAGCGGATATTAAATATTTGATCGGTCTATTCTCAACCAATGTTTCCTATGAAAACCGCTGGTATGTTTGCAGGCACTGATTGAAGGCTTCATATTTCAATCATGTGTTCATGCTGCATGTTCAGTATACCATGTGACAATATATTATAAGAATACTCAACATGTTTCAGATGTCTGTTCAATCAAGGTTTACCTTGGGGGGGGGGGGGGGGGGGGAGGAAAAAAACAAACAAAAAACCCGCGTCACCTCGTCGATTTTGGGCATGTGCGGATGTGCCCTGACCAGAAACAGAATACTTTTATTTTTGGCCTTACAGCAGAAATATTACCCAATTCACATGCTAATGGAATACTTGAATAGTATATTCTGTATTTTATCTTTTTTTTTTCATTAAAATCTTCAAGCGGTTTATTATGAGAAAGGAAAACGGACACACACAAATGCCTACATTGGCGTCATCCTGAGTAACATGATTTTGGAAATACAAACCTCAATATAACAACAAATAAAAGTTCAAGTCAGAAAAATATTTTGGCATTCAACTATTCACTTTATACTAGTGGTTACCCGTGAAAAACTCAGGGTCTTGAAAAAGAGCATGTTTTTAGAAAGGTCTCTGTTTAGAGACACAGGTGACTGGATCGGGCTCCCTGTGGCCATATAGAGTCAAAAGTCATGCACTCATGTGGGCCGTTGCACAGCTTCGGGTTTGATTCGGTTATTTTGTATTTTATTCCTTTCGAAATTAACATAAGAAACGTTATTACAAGTTCGTCTGTCATGTTTCATGGTTACATTACTTTCCCCCCGCTCTGCAAAAAGCAAAGGCGATATCCAAAATGGCCGCCAAGTTAGCGATGGGTGAACGTTTTGGTTCTTTCGAAAGTGAAAACGCTAATCTTTTCAAAATTAAGTCATACACCCATTGCATACTGTCGAACTTTAGGCTTAGTTTTAGTAGTGGTTTAGTTTAAAGTGCCTATCTCACATATTCGTAATCTTTGGGTTCTCCTGAGCAAAATTGCAATATATCTTGTCAGCTGAGAATTTCATCTTCATGGAGTATTTCGCTGTCAAAGGTACTTGGATGTGATGTCACAAGAGGCATTTTTGTGGCAAGTAACAAAAGAAAACTGGTTTGGAATGCCTCTTGTGACATCACATCCGGTAATTTTGACAGCGAAAAACTCCATGAAGATGAAATTTGCGGCTGACAAGATATATTGCAATTTTGCTCAGGAGAACCCAAGGATTACGAATATGTAAAATCCCCACAGGTGAGATAGACACTTAAATGGTCCTGGACGGACGGACGGACGGATGGACGGACATACATACATACATACAGACAGACAGACAGACAGATAGACAGACAGACAGACAGACAGACAGACAGACAGACAGACAGACAGACAGACGGACGGACGGACGGACGGACGGACGGACGGACGGACGGACGGACGGACGGACGGACGGACGGACGGACGGACGGACGGACGGACAGACAGACAGACAGACAGACAGACAGACAGACAGACAGACAGACAGACACGGCTATTAATATATAAATAGAATCCATATTTAGTAATATCTTATTTGAGTTTATAGACACTTTAATATACTGTATGCACTAAATTATCTTGGTTTTATTTGCTTTTCACAGATAGTGACAGTGAAGATGAACCTCATTCACCTGTGAGAAATGATCTTACTGAATGTAGAAATAGTTATAAAGATGATGAGTTGGTCTCACTTTGTCTAAAACCATACAGGTATCCGAGGTATTGGTTGTAAAAACTCTTGCTGGGTTTTAAGAAGAGTAAAATTTACAGGTGTTATGGTTTTGCATAATTGTTGTTGAGGACAATCAGACTGGATCAAGGAAGGAAGAGAAGGGAGGGAGGGAGGGAGGAAGGGAGGGAGGGAGGGAGGGAGGGAGGGAGGGAGGGAGGGAGGTAGGTAGGAAGGTAGGTAGGTAGGTAGGTAGGTAGGTAGGTAGGTAGGTAGGTAGGTAGGTAGGTAGGTAGGTAGGTAGGTAGGTACGACTATAAAGTAAATCAAATTAATGTGATTGTTGATGCCCTCGGTGGGTACTCGAAGGAACTACAAGATAACCTCGTGTGCCTCCTCGGAAAACAAGTAACAATTAGAGTTTTAAAGATAATGCAAAGGTCTGTCTTGTTCGGATCGATAAGGATCAAGAACTTGTTCAAAACAACTGTCGCCGCATCTGTTTCTTAAACTTTTTTCTATTTTATCTTATTTTATGACAATAACAAATAAAAAAATTATAATTTTTAATTATGTAAATATTATATGATTTGTAAATAGTTTTCTTCGGTTTGTGTGGATAACAGATATAGGCTACCCATTAGGGCCCTATATATCTGTTTTTTTATATATTGTTAATTAAGCTGAACTGTTTAATTAAATGGATTATAAAAAAGAAAGAAAGGAAAAAAAAGAAAGGTAGGTAGGTAGGTAGGTAGGTAGGTAGGTAGGTAGGTAGGTAGGTAGGTAGGTAGGTAGGTAGGTAGGTAGGTAGGTAGGTAGGTAGGTAGGTAGGTAGGTAGGTAGGTAGGTAGGTAGGTAAAATACTGTACGCGTTTTTGTTATCGGTTAACTGTTACTTGATTCTGTTTGGGGTTTTTTTTATAGTTCACTTGACAACGCAGAAATGGATTTACCAGTAAGTTTTTATGAAGAAGGGCGTTTGTGGTACAGCAGTTAACGCACATGTTTTTCATCTCTGTCTTGGATTTGATTCTGCCTGCTCATTTGACCTCGCATGAGAAGAGATCTTCCACTAACTGACTCATATCAAACACCGGAGACTTTTTCTTGGTACTCTGGTTTCATCTTGTTGTAAAACTAAACCAATGAAAATCTTGTCATCTTTACGTATTCGAAATGTTGATCGTGCTAAAGTCATCTTCAAAAGCTCAGTAATGATTCATGAGGAAAACACAAAGGAAATCAGTACCTTGAGAATAATATTAAGCCAAGGTGTTACTCCGACTGACAAACCATACTGGACAAAGTAGAGAAAAATCCCAGACGGGCCAAGTAGAGTTTTCTCTACTTGTCCAGTATGGTTCACCACTCGGAGTAAAGCCCCGGTCAAACGAGGATGAGAGTTGATGAGAGTTGGCAAGCGAGAGTTTGTCTGAGAGTTTTCTCAACTCTCATGTCCCGGTCAAACGAGGATGAGAGTTGATGAGAGTTGGCAAGCGAGAGTTTGTCTGAGAGTTTTCTCAACTCTCATGTCCCGGTCAAACGAGGATGAGAGTTGATGAGAGTTGACGAGAGTTGTAGGATTTACCGCGCGTAGCAGGGAGACTAGGAACGGATTTCGAGGTAAACAAAGTTCGTATTTTTACAATCTCGTACTGGACAAATAAATAGACAGATATATTTTGCATTCTTGCCTTTTCTTGTCACGAAAAGTCACGAATACAGTCAAAACAATTTCATGACAAGGAAAGGCAAGACGGCAAACCGCTAACCGCTAAACTCTCATCAACTCTCATATGCCAACTCTCATGACCGGTCAAACGAGCAAAAACTCTCGTCAACTCTCATTAAAATTTGAACCAGCTCAAAGTTGATGAGAGTTGATAAGAGTGCATGAGAGTCGATGAGAGTTGGTGGTCAAACGCGACCGAGAGTTGCAACTCTCATCAACTCTCATCCTCGTTTGACCGGGCCCTAATACCTTAAATATTACTCTTGTCACTTACTCAGTTATTCACACATAGTAAATGATGCGCTATTTCCTTGTTTAGAAATAAAAAAAACATGATTCCCTTTCCAAAATAAAAAAAATTATGGTTTGAAGGTCTACAGTAACCTTAATGCCATTTGAACTCTTTAACCGCAAAATACAAGCCTCCACACTCTTCAATTCTTCACCATATAACTCAATCTCGTTCCCAGAGCCCACGTTCCCCTTACCCAGCTGGCGGGAAACGAGAGGCTCTGGGATGATCCGTTCACGCCATCACAGGATTCTTGTTATCCGGAAGAAGAGTTATATAGGGTTCACTGTGTTCATCAGCCAATGAAATATCGATGTGAAACGGATTCTCCCAGCGTCTCTCGTTTCCCGGGTGGGGAACGTGGGCTCTGGGAACGAGATTGCATATAACTTTCCTCCACGTGTCTTTAGGACCTGCCGCGGCAGTATCTACGTTGCTCTCAGAGAGCTTCAGTAATGCTTCTCCAAAAATTACTTCGCAAGAGACTGAATATTCCAAAAGATAGCCAGGTTAGATTTTGATTTTGAGCAAAACATGTACATCTTGATTTTTTTTGTTATTTGCAAAGATGTCTTTTTTTCTTCCTGAACTTTTAAAAGTGTATTTTTCTTTTTTCTTGAAAATTCTCCATAGCTCCAGCTTCTGTGCGAAAATGAAGTAGTTGATCCATTAAGTACGATGAAATTTCTTTGGATTGCCCATTGGAGAAGAAAGGTAGAAAATACACTGCATATTCATCAATAAAAGTAGCGTGCTGCGTAGGCAGTGTAGAAACAACAATCGAAATATAGTTAGTTTCAGAAATTGCAGCTTGATGTTAGTAATAATTGTCAGTTGTTTGCTGTACAAGCTGTGTTAGTTAGTAATACTCAGAAAAACTCTGAGCTCTAAGCGGGACTCGAACCCACAACCTTCTGAATGCTAGCCAGACGCTCTAACCATTGAGCCACTAGAACTCAGATAGCGGAGCAAGGTTAATTAAGGTACTTATACCTTAGACTGTGCCCAGTCCTCCAGGAACGAGTCTTAACCGCTCCGTTACAAGTACTTGTTGGTCTACAAGTCGCGTTGTAACAGTAAGTTTCCAGTTAAACACTGTTAGTTACTTTCAGAAATTGCAGCTTGATGTTAGTAATAATTGTCATGCAGTTGTTTGCTGTACAAGCTGTGTTAGTTAGTAATACTCAGAAAAACTCTGAGCTTGTACAGCAAACAAGTGACAATTAATCGAAATATAGTAACCGAAATATACGTAAGGTTAGATATACTGCCGAAACAAAGAACGTACAGTAGGAGTCAGAGAGAAAGGGCCTTCGCTCGAGACGTTAGAACTGTTTCGGCAGCATATCTAACCTTACTAGATTTCGATTGCTGTTTCAACACTGCCTACGCAGCACGCTACTTTTATTACACTATTTGAAATATAGTAACGTTTGATTGATATACTGCCGAAACAGAGAACGTAGGAGTCTAACGTTTCGAGCGAAGGCCCTTCGTTGATAGGCCTTCGCTCGAAACGTTA
Source organism: Corallium rubrum (assembly GCA_964035015.1). Taxonomy (NCBI): domain Eukaryota; kingdom Metazoa; phylum Cnidaria; class Anthozoa; order Scleralcyonacea; family Coralliidae; genus Corallium; species Corallium rubrum. The sequence goes on along the minus strand of OZ036007.1, from coordinate 1,551,511 downwards.
CGCTCCTGCGTTATCTGTTTCGGCAGTATATCAAATCTTACTATATTTGATTGCATATTCATAAAGATGGCTCCAATTTGTTTTTTTATGTGCTTTTGAATTTAGCCTTTCAAATCTCGTTCTTGTTTTTAAAATTGAAAAGAACTTTTACGCGAGAACGAGGCAGTAAAAGCTAATTTATATAGTCATTTGCAATGTACTTTTCGTTCTGAAGTTCGCAAGTTTATTGGGAAGTTTGTAAATTCCTTTTGAGCTGCTAGGAACCAAATAGCCAAGGCCAAAAGAATTATGCGGGTTCCCAGTTTCCCGACCCTTACCTAATTTTAGTTTCCCGACCCTTACCTAGTTTCCCGACCCTTACCTAGTTTCCCAACCCTTACCTAGTTTCCCGACCCTTACCTAGTTTCCCAACCCTTACCTAGTTTCCCGACCCTTACCTAGTTTCCCGAACCTTACCTAGTTTCCCGACCCTTACCTAGTTTCCCGAACCTTACCTAGTTTTCCGACCCTTACCTAGTTCCCCGACCCTTACCTAGTTTCCCGACCCTTACCTAGTTTCCCGACCCTTACCTAGTTTCCCAACCCTTACCTAGTTTCCCGACCCTTACCTAGTTTCCCGACCCTTACCTAGTTTCCCAACCCTTACCTAGTTTCCCAACCCTTACCTAGTTTCCCGACCCTTACCTAGTTTCCCGACCCTTACCTAGTTTCCCGACCCTACCTAGTTTCCCGACCCTTACCTAGTTTCCCGACCCTTACCTAGTTTCCCGACCCTTACATAGTTTCCCGACCCTTACCTAGTTCCCGACCCTTACCTAGTTTCCCAACCCTTACCTAGTTTCCCGACCCTTACCTAGTTTCCCGACCCTTACCTAGTTTCCCGAACCTTACCTAGTTTTCCGACCCTTACCCAGTTCCCCGACCCTTACCTAGTTTCCCGACCCTTACCTAGTTTCCCGACCCTTACCTAGTTTCCCGACCCTTACCCAGTTTCCCGACCCTTACCTAGTTTCCCGACCCTTACCTAGTTTCCCGACCCTTACCTTAGTTTCCCGACCCTTACCTAGTTTCCCGACCCCTACCTAGTTTCCCAACCCTTACCTAGTTTCCCGACCCTTACCTAGTTTCAGTTTCCCGATCCTTACCTAGTTTCCCGACCCCTACCTAGTTTCAGTTTCCCGACCCTTACCTAGTTTCCCGACCCTTACCTAGTTTCCCGACCCTTACCTAGTTTCCCGACCCTTACCTAGTTTCCCGACCCCTACCTAGTTTCAGTTTCCCGACCCTTACCTAGTTTCCCGACCCCTACCTAGTTTCAGTTTCCCGACCCTTACCTAGTTTCCCGACCCTTACCTAATTTCAGTTTCCCGATCCTTACCTAGTTTCCCAACCCTTACCTAGTTTCCCGACCCTTACCTAGTTTCCCGACCCTTACCTAGTTTCCCGACCCTTACCTAGTTTCCCGACCCTTACCTAGTTTCCCGACCCTTACCTAGTTCCCGACCCTTACCTAGTTTCCCAACCCTTACCTAGTTTCCCGACCCTTACCTAGTTTCCCGACCCTTACCTAGTTTCCCGAACCTTACCTAGTTTTCCGACCCTTACCCAGTTCCCCGACCCTTACCTAGTTTCCCGACCCTTACCTAGTTTCCCGACCCTTACCTAGTTTCCCGACCCTTACCCAGTTTCCCGACCCTTACCTAGTTTCCCGACCCTACCTAGTTTCCCGACCCTTACCTAGTTTCCCGACCCTTACCTAGTTTCCCGACCCTTACCTAGTTTCCCGACCCTTACCTTAGTTTCCCGACCCTTACCTAGTTTCCCGACCCCTACCTATTTTCCCAACCCTTACCTAGTTTCCCGACCCTTACCTAGTTTCAGTTTCCCGATCCTTACCTAGTTTCCCGACCCCTACCTAGTTTCAGTTTCCCGACCCTTACCTAGTTTCCCGACCCTTACCTAGTTTCCCGACCCTTACCTAGTTTCCCGACCCTTACCTAGTTTCCCGACCCCTACCTAGTTTCAGTTTCCCGACCCTTACCTAGTTTCCCGACCCCTACCTAGTTTCAGTTTCCCGACCCTTACCTAGTTTCCCGACCCTTACCTAATTTCAGTTTCCCGATCCTTACCTAGTTTCAGTTTCCCGACCCTTACCTAGTTTCCCGACCCTTACCTAATTTCAGTTTCCCGATCCTTACCTAGTTTCAGTTTCCCGACCCTTACCTAGTTTCAGTTTCCCGATCCTTACCTAGTTTCAGTTTCCCGATCCTTACCTAGTTTCCCGACCCTTACCTAGTTTCAGTTTCCCGACCCTTACCTAGTTTCAGTTTCCCAATCCTTACCTAGTTTCAGTTTCCCGACCCTTACCTAGTTTCCCGACCCCTACCTAGTTTCAGTTTCCCGACCCTTACCTAGTTTCCCGACCCTTACCTAATTTCAGTTTCCCGATCCTTACCTAGTTTCAGTTTCCCGACCCTTACCTAGTTTCCCGACCCTTACCTAGTTTCAGTTTCCCGACCCTTACCTAGTTTCCCGACCCTTACCTAGTTTCCCGACCCTTACCTAGTTTCCCGACCCCTACCTAGTTTCAGTTTCCCGATCCTTACCTAGTTTCCCGACCCTTACCTAGTTTCAGTTTCCCGACCCTTACCTAGTTTCAGTTTCCCGATCCTTACCTAGTTTCAGTTTCCCGATCCTTACCTAGTTTCCCGACCCCTACCTAGTTTCAGTTTCCCGACCCTTACCTAGTTTCAGTTTCCCGACCCTTACCTAGTTTCAGTTTCCCGACCCTTATCTAGTTTCAGTTTCCCGATCCTTACCTAGTTTCAGTTTCCCGACCCTTACCTAGTTTCCCGACCCTTACCTAGTTTCCCGACCCTTACCTAGTTTCCCGACCCCTACCTAGTTTCAGTTTCCCGATCCTTACCTAGTTTCCCGACCCTTACCTAGTTTCAGTTTCCCGATCCTTACCTAGTTTCCCGACCCTTACCTAGTTTCAGTTTCCCGACCCTTACCTAGTTTCAGTTTCCCGATCCTTACCTAGTTTCAGTTTCCCGATCCTTACCTAGTTTCCCGACCCCTACCTAGTTTCAGTTTCCCGACCCTTACCTAGTTTCAGTTTCCCGACCCTTACCTAGTTTCAGTTTCCCGATCCTTACCTAGTTTCCCGACCCCTACCTAGTTTCAGTTTCCCGACCCTTACCTAGTTTCAGTTTCCCGATCCTTATCTAGTTTCCCGACCCCTACCTAGTTTCAGTTTCCCGACCCTTACCTAGTTTCCCGATCCTTACCTAGTTTCAGTTTCCCGAACCTTACCTAGTTTCCCGACCCTTACCTAGTTTCCCGACCCCTACCTAGTTTCAGTTTCCCGACCTTTACCTAGTTTCCCGACCCCTACCTAGTTTCAGTTTCCCGACCTTTACCTAGTTTCCCGACCCCTACCTAGTTTCAGTTTCCTGACCCTTACCTAGTTTCTCGATCCTTACCTAGTTTCCCAACCCTTACCTAGTTTCCCGACCCCTACCTAGTTTCAGTTTCCCGACCTTTACCTAGTTTCCCGACCCCTACCTAGTTTCAGTTTCCTGACCCTTACCTAGTTTCCCGACCCTTACCTAGTTTCCCGACCCTTACCTAGTTTCAGTTTCCCGACCCTTACCTAGTTTCCAGACCCCTACCTAGTTTCCCGACCCTGACCTGGTTTCCCGACCCTGCCTAGTTTTTTGCTAGCAAAATACCGACCCTAATCTTTTTATTGAATTTTTGAGGAGCATGGGCCCGAGTTGCAGCATGATTTGCATCTTGGGATGGCAAGCATGGCTTCAGAACCTACAAAGTAATGTGCTCAAAATTGGCTTTAATAGATGTGCTACCGTAATTGATATTTGTTTTTTGAAAGAATGTTATCATTCCTGGGGCACTAAAAAAAAAGTCCGACCTACCCTACCTAAGTTTTTGTGAAGAGAAATAGGAAACCCAGGTGCTTTTTTCCCCCAAATCAAGTACGTAGTTTGCGTACTGTGTAATGAACTGCCAAACTTCGGAACGAACTTCCAAACATTTTGTCAAAAGTACTACCATTTGCGTTCAGGCGTTTAGCGTTTAGCGAATAACTAGTTGTTTTCGAGTTTTGGGACAAACGTTGTCTATTGACAACTATACGTTTGACAGATCAAAGCAATGACGAATAGGGGGTGTAACTTTCCGTTGTTTTTCCTTCCGTTTCAAGTTTCAACGGCAAACATGGAATACAAAATAAATGCGTTCGGCAGGTCATATCGAAGTGAGCTACCCTTATCAGACGATCTGCGTTCGTTGATCATTCCGATTCTCACAATTAAGCCAAAGACATGTTATTCCAAGCAAACGTTCCCGTGTGAAAAGAACGATGACAAGTATTGACAACGGAAAGTTACACCCTCTCAAACGTATTGTTGTCATTGGACAACGTTTGTTTAAAAACTCGAAAACAACTAGTTATTCACTAATTATGGGGAGCACAGGTGGCGATGCTGTTAGCGCGCTGCTTCTCACCAAAAAGTTAAGCACGGTTAGACGGGGTTAGTACTTGGATGGGTGACTGCTTAGGAATGACCCCGTTGTCGAGCTTGGAACTCATGTCAAGGGTCAAATTTCACCGAGGCCACCGAGGCCATGGCCGACGGTGAACGGAAAATGGCCTAGGGTCACAAGGCAACCCAAGGCCATTTTTGGCCTTGGGTTGGCCGCCGTACATATATCAGCAAACTTTCATATAATATCTCCTAATGTCTGAAGATCGCTTCATAGTTTTAATATTTTCACTACATGAAACTTCGTTATTTTCCCCCGACATTTTGTGCGATCGATCGGTGAACTCAAGTCGGGTATGTCATTTTTTAGGTACCAGGTCCCTCTATCTGAGACCCCAGACATCGATAAAAATCACGTGTCACACTGTCTAGTACAATTAAATGGCCGCTTGTTATATACTAATCGTAAATGCAGAGAACATTGTTTAGCGTTGGAGTGAAACGCCATTCATCCGAATCGCCTCCGCTTGGTGAACCCAGCGACAACAGTTCCACTGTCACTGACACGTCTGTTGATTCAGAGCCGAAGAAAAAACGTGGTAGAACAGCCAGATTAGCGAGAGTAAAGAACTGGAAATGTGACTGGCTAGATTATGAAGAAAAAGATGGTGTCGTTTGGAAAATTTGGTGCAAATATTGCCGTGAGTTCCCCGATGTTGCACAGGGCCACTACAATTCCGGTCAAAAACAATTCATCGATTGTGCGGCCTATATCAACGGCACAACTAACGTTAAACTCAATGCTGCTAAACACCACGAAACTCCAGATGGACACGAAGACGCAAAGAAGGCTAATGCGATAAATCAATCCGGGCGCTCCACGAAGATGAGAATGTGAAAATGATTAAGCTATTCAACGCGGCATACTACATTGCCAAAACCGAAATGGCTTTCAGCGATTATCCTGGTTTTGTTAAATTTGAAGCGATGCAGGGCATTGAACATGGACTAACGTACTGCAACTACTTGGTACCAAAACTATCGGTAAATTAATGCGCGTGTGTTCTGATGGACCTCACGAGTACGATTCTCAACAAGCAGTTACACATTGGTTGAATTCCAGCACCCGTCGCCATCGTACAAATATTAAACCATATATAAACCCCGAAACTCAAAGAAACGAAAACGTGTAACTGCAGTCGACAACGCATGTGACCCTGAACTCTCAGAGATACTTGTGCTTTCTGAATCAGACACCGGCAGTGTCAACGGCGACGGCAGCGACAACAGCAGTGACAACGACAGCGTTAACGGCAGCGTCGACAGCAGCGACAACGGCAGCGCCAATGGTAGCGACATCAGCAGCGATGACAACGACTCCAGTGAGTCAACATTTGAAGGGTTTACTTGTGAGGATTTTCAAAGCAATCCATCAACCATGGATTAATGATAAAACAAATTATAAAATTGTCATAAAATTACTGTAAAAATATGGTTTTCTATTAGTTTATATTCAGTTTACCTTTACAATAAAGTTTTGGATGTTTTCCAAACTATTGTTTGTTAAAACTTGTTCACAGTAAATGCAGGTGACTGGGAAAAAATACCCCGAAAAATGGCCTTGGGTTGAAGGATCTAGCTAGGCCAATAATGGCCCAGCTAAAAAAAAATTGGCCTTGGGTTGGAGGACCTACCTAGGCCATCAATGGCCTAGGGTACAAAATATAAAATTTGACCCCTGCATGTGAGTAGAGTTGTAGTTGATCTCTCCTGTGCTTCGAGGGTTTTTCGCCGGGTTCTCCGGTTTTCCTCCCTCCATAAAATCAACACCTAACATCTTAGCTGTGATCCGTGGTCTGAACTGTGTCGTATGGCAACTGCCTGGAGCGCCTTTGATATGCCTCGACACGGCCACGTTGATCTGCGTCCTTTGCAATAGGCGAATTTCAGAGTATTGCGCACGCATCGTTTTGCAAAGGAATTGGTGGGCTCTTGGCGGGCTCCCCACAAAGTAAGCAATGGCAAACAGACTTGCTAGCGAGCCAACAACAGCACAATAACAGTGTTAAACATCCAGAAACTGTATCTATACTTTGTTTATCTTCAACAGTATGTTTACTTTGAGTGGAGCTTGCCAGTTTCTTTGAAAAGTGATGCGCGCGCAACACCCTGAAACTCGCCTATTCAGCCACTGGCTGCAAGTAAGGATGATTAGTCCCCAGTCCTTTATCCTTTATCCTTTTTTAAACGCCAAACGCTTGAACGCAAATGGTAGTGTGTTGCAAAGGACTGTAAATGCAAAAAAGAGAACAGAAATTGGTGGCCATCGTTATAAGTACGGTGTATAAATAGTCGTAGCATAAAAATATTTGTTTTTATGAAATACAAAAAATCGGCTATTAACTCTTTCTCTGGACATTTGTTCCTTCTCTGAAATACAAAAATTGAGACAATTGGGTTTTTTTTATATAATACAATTGACCGCGGGTTATTTTGTTTGCAGGAAGCACCTATGCATCTCTACTATCGTGTGTTGTCTTTGGAACCTCTCAAAGAACAATCTAAGAATGAGGAAAGCTCTTTTATAACAGAAAATACAATGTTGTAAATATTTTTTTTATAAATAGCAAATGTGAAGTTTTTGTTATTGTTCATAAATGCAAAAATGAAAAATTCAGTTCAAAGTTTGCAAGATAAGTGACGTTGATGTAAATAAAATAAATTCTCAATCTTCTGTGAACCAACCAGGCTGCAAACCGATTATGCACTGATGTCCACGATTATCCATTCTGTCCTCAATTATCCACTACTGTCTACGATTATCCACTTAACGTCCACAATTATCTACTACTGTCAACGATTATCAACTAACGTCCACAAATATCCACTACTGTCTACGATTATCCACTAACTTTCACAAATATCCACTATTGTCTACGATTATCCACTAACTTTCACAATTATCCACTATTGTCTACGATTATCCACTAACTTTCACAATTATCCACTATTGTCTATGATTATCCACTAACTTTCACAATTATCCACTATTGTCTACGATTATCCACTAACTTTCACAATTATCCACTACTGTCTATGATCATCCACTAACGTCCACAATTATCCACTACTTTCTACTATAATCTACTAACGTCCACGATGATCCACTAACGTCCATTATTATCGACTCCTGTCAAGGATTATCCACTAACGTCCACAATTATCCACTACTGTACGGTAATCCACTAACGTTCACAATTATTCACTATTGTCTACGATTATCCATTAATGTTTACGATTATCCATTAATGTTTACAATTATCTACTTACGTCCACGATGATCCACTAACGTCCATAATTATCCACTCCTGTCACGGATTATCCACTAACGTCCACAATTATCCACTACTGTCTACGATTATCCATTAACGTTTACAATTATCTAATGTCTACGATAATACTCTAACGTCCACAATATATTATCTACTAACGTCCACGATGATCCACTAACGCCCATAATTATCCACTACTGTACGATTATCCATTAACGTTCACAATTATCCACTGTCTACGATAATCCACTAACGTCCACAATTGTCCACTACTGTCTACGATTATCCATTGTTTACAATTATCTACTTACGTCCACGATGATCCACTAACGTCCATAATTATCCACTCCTGTCAAGGATTGTCCACTAACGTCCACAATTATCCACTACTGTCTACGATATCCACCAACGTCCACAATTTTCCACTACTGTCTACGATTATCCACTAACGTCCACACTTATCCACTACTGACTACGATTATCCATTAACGTTTATAATTATCCACTCCTGTCAAGGATTATCCACCAACGTCCGCAATTATCCACAACCGTCTACGATTCTTCACTAACGTCCACAATTATCCCTAACGTCTACAGTTATCTAGTGTTACGGCCACGCTTCCGGTCCTCGTGGTTTTAGTTTTAGCGGGAACTTACACCAGGGGGGTGCTTGACAATGAGAGAGATAGACGTTGCGCAGTCACAAGCGAGATCTCGGTCGGCTCTCATATATAAACGCGTGGGTGTTCGTATATAAACACAATGCGTGTTCGCACCTGTATCGTTTGGCTATAAAATAATATTTTAGTTGGCTTTGTAAATATATAATGCTGTATAATTTCTCAATAAAGTTTAAAAAACATCCAATTTAGACAAAATCTTTTGTAAAAATAATAAAATGTGCCATTAAAAATATTTCAAAATTTTGCTCAAATGTGCTATCAAATTTTCCGGGGGACATGCCCCCGCACGGCCGCACCTCCCATAACAACTGGACCAAACCCTGGCCCAATCAAAGAATATGGGCCAGGTAACCACTAATTACCATCTTGTGTCATTCAGGGCTGGGATCCACTTGTACGTTTGCGCATGCCTTGAATGCGCGAAAGTTTCAACCAATAGGAAAGCAAAAATCTTTAGTGGTTACCAGGCCAGCTAGTGCGGGTTTAGGATTTTGAAAACGTCAGTCAAACTTGTGGTCCACAGTTGTTATGGGAGGAGCGGCCGTGCGGGGGTATTGCTTCCCCGGAAAATTTTTGAAGTGAGGGTCTCTAACATGGCATTTCCCGCGATCTGACAGCACATTTGAGCAAGATTTTAAAATATTTTTAAATTTCTAAATCCGCCCTAGCCTTGTACCCCACTAAAGATTTCTGCTTTCCGATTGGTTGAAACTTTCGCGCATTCAAGGCATGCGCAGACAATACAAGTCGATTTAGCCCTGAATGACGCAAGATTGTAATTAGTGGTTAGCGTACAAAGCTAAAATCCGCCCCTGCTGAGATAAGTTATAAGGATAGGGTCAATATCTGGTCAATCAACATGTCCTCTGGCTTAGAATTCAGGATTATCCTGAAGCCTAGGCAACTTCTCTGTCCCACATGCAGGATGTTAAACTAAAAAGCATAATTGATATAACAAAAAAAAACGCAGTAGGGGTTGGGGGTTAGGTTTAGGGTTGCCGAGGGGTTGTGGTTAGGTTTAGGGTCAGGCTTATCCTGAATTCTAGATGAGGGGATATGCTGGGTCAATATGAGGAAGTGGGGATATTTAGGACAGTGAACTTCAGTTGGTAGCTTTTCCAATATGGCGGTCGAACCGGTTGAAAATTATATGAAAGAAGAATTAGAAAATAGTCGAGTTCAGAGTTTAAACAAAATAATTAAAGGTATCTACTTGTTAACAATAACCATAGAGCGACTGGTCTAGAGTGCTGGTCTAGGTGAATTGATCAAAATATTATGTTTTAGTGAATTATAGGTGAAGTATATTCTTGTTCTAACTTCGTGTTTTTGCTAGGCGTACTCGCCAAAGAGATCAGTTTGGTTGAGCTTGTGGAAACACTAGGGTCAGTATCAATAAGATAAGTTTATATTTATAATATAAATTAACTGTATTATATGTCTAAATTTATGCTGTATACTTTCTCTACCAACTACCATATAATGGGGTGGGACTGGGAAAATGGGCCATTCCAGAGGAAATTTGTGCCATCCGCGGAGGGGAGGGGGGTAAATCTACTTCTGATAATAGTACTAGAAATACATAAACGCAACAACCCCTCACCTACTTTTACATGCTTTTTTTGAAAATGTACTAGGACGTCCAAAGGGGAGGAGGGGGGCAACTTCACATTTCCTCCGTGGGCGAGGTGCGGATGTTTTCTGGAATGACCCAATGTTGATTCCTGTGAATAAAAACATATAATTAATTGGCTTATTGAATTTAAAAACCGTACACTCCCTGTTGAGGACCTTGGAATTCAGAAATTATTAACCCTCCCCTGGATTTCCACATACCACTGAAATACCCCATGGAAATGCTAAAAATACTGTTATTTTATGGAGTTCCCTTGGAATTCTAAGTCATTTTTGGAAAGACACCCCCTGGAATTTGATTTTTTGACCAGTGATGGATCCAGCTTGATCTGATAGAGGGGAGGGGGGGGGGGGTGTGTGCTGAGTGAGCGAAGTGAGATCAGGCCTGCTGCGTTGGGTGTGACCGAGGCAGGGTGGAGCACCACTGAGGGAGCTATGGCAGGGGTCTGGGGACACTTCCCCCGGCAGGGTCCAGAGCCCGAGCTGGTAGGGCGTATGGTGGTGAAGCCTGTCCGAAATTTGTTTTATACCTATTAATACCTATGAATCATATGATAGCTAATATATAAATCATATATCTATGAATCATGATAGCATGAAGTTTACACGGACATTGAATGAATGCGTCCTTTAATGTGCTTGGATTTGACAAGGCAATTGGCATCCCCTTGGCCAAGGCCAGGGGGGTGCACACCCCCCTGCACACCTGTAAATCCATCACTGTTTTTGACACCCCCATAACATTGGAATTTCCTCGTGCTAAAACTTGTACCTCCTCGTGGAATTTCCAAGGTCCCCAAGAGGGGTGTACGGTTTTAAAATGCAATAAGCCAGTGTTTTAAAATATTTATAGAACATTGAACATTATTTGCTGAAAACTTGTATTTCTAATTTTTAGTCCATACTTGACAAATCAAGATGCAAATGAGAGATGTAAAGGGACACAATTGTTAGCTCTAGTACTTCACAGATTATCATCTTATAAACTTTTAGAAAAAGAAGGTATGAAACTTGTGGATTAACTAACGATACAGCAGTACATATATATATAATTGTACAATGCATGTTCAAAATTTTCAGAATTTTTGTACACTCTGTCTGGGCCACTGCCGAGTGTTGAAAATTTCCAGATTTTTATATGCTCAGCACCACTGCTGAGTCATGGCGAGAAATGGTGGACATAGAGAGGTGGAGCTAAAGCCCTATTAAACTAGTACCTATGTCGTGCGGTCGTCACAGTTCCACGGTTCAGAAGAAAAGAGAACAACTAATTTATGCAATGTTGGATGAAATCTTCATTCGATGATCAGAAAATACTGAAGCTTTGAGATTGAAAACCGCAACAACGACAAATACAGGCTAGAAATGAAGAATATCATCGAAAAGACGGATCTTTATAGCAGCCGAATCAGATCGAAACTTGTACAGAAATAGTATAGTTACCTCTGTTTGATTTTAGATAACCTGAGCAGCAAGGTTGGTACAATTTGCGTATTCACCATATTGGCTTATGTTAGACTTGTTCTCAAAATAGTATATCAAAAACCGCAACAGATTTAATATCTGTGGCATATCGCTCATGATATTTATATCGCAGATGTGTTGCACTATACGATTCAGATTGAAACATTTGAAATAATTTAAAAATTGACACTGCTACGACGATTGTTTCACTCATCCTCTATGTAAGTCCTATTAATCTTGCAGAACTTTTCTAGTCAAAATTTGTAAGTAAGTGGGCATGCATTACGCGCATGCGTGACCATTATTTCTCGCCATGATACAAAATTTCCAGATTTTTTGTACACTTGCACCACTGCCAAATGTACAAAATTTTCAGAATTTTTGTATGTTCAGCACCACTGCAAGTGTACAAAATTTCCAGATTTTTTGTATGCTTGGCACGACTGTCGAATGTATAAAATCTTCAGAATTTTTGTATGCCCAGCACCATTGCTGAGCATATATATATATACATAATTTCCAGATTTTTTGTACACTAGGCACCACTGCTGAGCAGGCAAAACTTCTGGAATTTTTGTACAAAAAAATTTCCAGATTTTTTGTACACTTGCACCACTGCCAAATGTACAAAATTTTCAGAATTTTTGTATGTTCAGCACCACTGCAAGTGTACAAAATTTCCAGATTTTTTTGTATATTTTGGCACCACTGCCAACCATACAAAATTTTCAGAATTTTTATATGTTTGCCACCACTGCCAAGCGTACAAAATTTTCTGACTTTTTGTATGTTCAACACCACTGCCAAGCGTACAAAATTTTCTGACTTTTTGTATGTTCAACACCACTGCCAAGCGTACAAAATTTCCAGGGTTTTTTGTACACTATATACTGTGGATTTAGGTTGAGTGTTTCAGGACATCCATTTACGTTAATTGTTCAGCCAATAAAATCATGTTTGCTAGCACCAAATGTCACGCGTTTCCAGGCCTTGCCCTAAGAAAATATTAGTGACTTCTAAGATTTTTCATGGGAAATACAACTTGTTATTTTAGCTTTCTGGACTTGATTTGCCATTAGATATCAAGTATCCAGCTATTGTGAGCCTGATCACTTTTTGTGTAAGTACTAAAAATATTGGCAACGATTCAGAATGAAACAATCCAGTTTATTTACATTTTCTTAGAAATTAAAGTACCTGTACTATATTATGAAGCATTACATTAACCGTTTATTTATATTGTTTTGAAATTAAAGTGTTAAAGTATTAGTATATTGACACAATCAGTTTGATTTTGTGATATCTTAAAGGACACTGTCTGTTTCATCATCTGAAAAATCGTCATCAGAGATGGAGCTATCAGTCATTGCTTTCATCGGAGACACTTTCATCGCAAATGTCTCTGACAGTTTCTCAGTGGCAGTGGCTACAAATGAATCACTGCCTGCTTCATCCAGTTTCTGTCTCTTTGCTGATTGGCTCCTTCGCTTCTTACTCTTGAGGTAGATTTCGACGGAACGTTTGATAATCTCGGACCTTTCTTCTGTGCTCCACAAACCATCGTTGCCATAAACAATCACTCAATTGTCGAAGAAATTCAAATTTTGCGCGTGCTGGCACACACGTCCAAGCTCGAAGAAGCGGGCGATTGACCGCGCGTGCAAAATTTGAATTTCTTCGACAATGGAGCGATTGTTTGTGGCAACGATGGTTTGTGGAGCACAGAAGAAAGGTCCAAGATTATCAACGATGCCATCGAAATCTACCTCGAGAGTAAGAAGCGAAGGAGCCGATCATGCTCATCAGCAAAGAGACAGAAACTGGATGAAGCAGGCAGTGATTGATTTGTAGCCACTGCGGATGAAAAACTGTGATTCGTGAACCGCGATCGCGCGCCCCTTATGGCAAGGCCTGGACTTTCTAAGTGAAATATCACTCAGTACTATCGTTCCATGCTGGGCTTGAACCATAAATATGTGTGGATCGAAGTATTCATACAGATGTCCCGAAACACTCAACCTAAATCCGCAGTAAGATTTTCAGAATTTTTGTATACTCGGGGCCACTGCCAAGCGTACAATTTACAGCACCACATGTATCTTTATAGTAAATATATCTTTTTTTTTTATTTAGTTAATCTTCTGGTAGACTTTTTTTGTGATCGACTTCAAGATCATTTTTCAGTGGTACCTCATGTTATCTCAGGATTGTTGGCATTAGTAAGTTACTGTACATACTGTAGCTCTAGGTGTAACACTGACACAATAGACGAGTTTCAGGTGTTGCGCGCGCATCATTTTTCAAAAAAACTGGCAAGTTCCGCTCAAAGTAAACATACTATTTAAAATCAACAAAGTATAGATGCAGTTTCTGGATGTTATTCTGTTATTCTGCTGTTGTTGGCTCGCTAGCAAGTCTGTTTGCCATTGCTTACTTTGTGGAGAGCCAGCCAAGAGCCCACCAATTTCTTTGAAAAACGATGTGCACGCAACACCCTGAAACTCGCCTATTAAGTGTATTTCACTTGACAGCATTCGTCTTATAGAAACGAGTGTAAAAATTAAAGTAGAGTGCGGTTATAAGCAGTCCTTTTCGTTTGACACGTGCGATCGCTCGCGTTGGCACACGCGTGAACCCAACTGTGCGTGCTGTTTATCGCACGCGTGAAAAGCCATGTTCAATTGTTCACTTACATTGCAATTGTGAAAATGTGTGAAAGTTTCAGTAATATGTCACATCTCACAACGTAACGTAAGGTCTCTCAACGTAACGTAACGTCTCACAACGTAACGTAACGTCTCACAACGTAACGCAAGGTGTCACAACGTAACGTAAAGTCTCACAGCGTAACGCAAGATCTCACAGCGTAACGCAAGGTCTCACAATGTAACGTAAGGTCTCACAATGTAACGTAAGGTCTCACAACGTAACGGAAGATGTCACAACGTAAGGTCTCACAACGTAACGTAAGGTCCACACGTAACGTAAGCTCTCGCAACGTGACGTAAGGTCTCACAACGTAACGTAAGGTCTCACAGCATAACACAAGATCTCACAGCGTAACGCAAGGTCTCACAACGTAACGTAAGGTCTCACAATGTAACGTAAGGTCTCACAATGTAACGTAAGGTCTCACAACGTAAACGCAAGGTCTCACAGCGTAAATCAAGATCTCACAGCGTAATGCAAGATCTCACAACGAAGGTCTTTGCAATGTACCGGTAATGTGTATCGTCTTTAAGCGTACTGTAAGTGACTGTAACAGTTTTCACAGCGGAGTACGTTTTACTTTTTACAACTTAACTAATGCGTTAAAGCGAAAGATAACGTCTTACAATGAATATCAAGCAACGCAGCTTTCTTTTTCAGATGTGTAGAAAATATAAAAGTTAGGTTCATATTTCTGTGCCATAATTGATAATTTTAAACGCACGTGCGATTTGCATGCGCAATATTATTTACGCGTGTGAATTATCGCACACGTGTAATTTTGCTCCCGAAAAGGACTGTATAAGACAGTGTCTTGGATTTAGTAAAAGCGAAAATATGGTGAGCTTTGAAGACCTTTAGGAACAGAATACTGTCTGATGTTTTGAACAGGCTCATTATACTATTTTCAGTTCAAAGTATAGTGCTACACAGACAGTCTTTTGGATATGGTATGGCAAAGTGAAAAGTTAAAGGGTATTGGCAATAAAAAATAAGTTTATCTCATTTGAAAGAACTCGTCAAATGGTATAAGAAGACCTTTTACAATTTTTCCGCATTTGTTTTGGTTTTGGAAATATTTCGACCAAAGACAGCGTGCAGTCCGCCATTTTGTTGTAATATTGGGTCTAATTAACTAGGAGATTCGTGATGTCACAACCAGGGTAAACCTGATGGAACTACTCCGTGGGTGACCAAATTTCCACGGAAGGCTTTTTAAATGTTGTGGGTTCATTTAAAATGGAAATAGCGCAACAAAAAATTCGAGTTTCTAGCTCATAATCTCATAAGGTTGGCAAGATAAAAATTTCACTTTACCCTGGTTGTTTCTTCACATGCATAATTTTGCATATCGAAAATAATTCCAAGATGGCGGACAGCACGCTGAGTTGGGTCGAAGTATTTCCCAAACCAAAACAGATACAGAAAATTGTAAAAGGTCTTCTTATACCATTTGACGAGTTCTTTCAAATGAGAGAAACTTATTTTTTATTGCCAATGTCCTTTAAATACCTTGCCAATACCACTGACCTGTATATAACTGGACCGCTTGCTCCTATTATCTTTGAGTTATGAAAAGTGTGGCCATTTGAACGTGGCGTCAAATGGCGAATTTGAGTCCTTCTGCTCATGGTAGACAACACTGACCATGATTTTGACTGGATAACTGGCGCAGGCTTTATAAAATATCCCGTGAAAATGAAGAGAACAATTAAAAATCCTTGACTCGCTGATATTTTCAAAGATAAACACAACAAATCTTTTTTGAAAGGTTAAAAAAGGTACAGAAATAAATACACAAAGCAGTTTCATTGTTAATTCCTGTCGGTTACTCGGCTTTGTTGTTGCATATATTTAATTGTTTTTGTTGCCGAAACGAAGAAGGGACAACTGAACTGACAAGTGAATACCAGGTCGGCAATTCAACGGCTTGTATTTTAATACTTTTCGTAGGCTTTCGACACATTTTAGTACTTTTCGAAAAGGATTTAATGAGCTTACTGTTGTAAAACATCAGTATTTCTCGATGTAAAACATATCACCATTCACCAAATGTCCAAATCTTGCGAAAACTGAATTCTGTCCTTATGTTGAAATGTTCCAGTGAGATTGAAATCTGAACCAGAAGGGCCAGTGAAGGCAGGCAAATACGAAGTAAACATAACTGTTAAGATTATTAAAACATCAATCATATACTGAAAAACGTACGATGTAAAACATTTATTTTGTATTCCGACAGACTACATTGAAAGTTTTAACTGCACTTACTGTAAGCTGGTGTTCTCCAGGTGTCACTAGTTGCCAACAACGGAGCGTAAAAATATATTAAACTGGCCATTTTAGATCAATTTTCAAACAGAGAAAAAAGACTTTTTACGAAAAGAACATAACATAGCATAAAACGCCTACAGACCAGTGTCAAGCACTGGTCAGTGGCTTCTCCCATGAGCAGAAGGACTCAAATTCGCCATTTGGCGCCATGTTCAAATGGCCACACTTTTTTGGCAAGAGCAAGCGGTCCAGTTATATGCAGGTCAGTGGCCAATACCCTTTAATGTGGTGAACTGTCAAGATATTTGGCAATTAAAATAATGCTGATGTTTTCATTGCAAAAAAATCATGGCAGTTTACATGAAAGTCACGAAATATCAATATTAACAAAAAAAATTATAAAATTAATCAACTGTAATTAATTAATTAATCAATTAATTTAAATTAAATTAAATTTAAAAAATAATTTAAAGGTTAAGAATAATTATTATATGGCACGGATTACTTTCGGTAAAATCACGCGTTGTGATTGGTTGCTGACGGGGCGTAATGTCCGCGGGCATTACGAAAATTGTTAATGCCCTACGATTGGAAACAAACAAAAAATCCTAATAAGAAACTTTTATTGCTGAAAAACGGTGAAAATAGATGAAATAGACGACGATGAACATAAAAGTAAATTGTAGTATCCAGACGAGAAAGAAACAGAAGAAAATAACGTTAGTTCGGTGTTTTGACGAAGTTAAAGGAAGCGAAGACCAAGAAATACAAGATTGATTTTGTAATAAAAAGTGCCATAATAAACTACTTAATAACCTCGACCGTTCGGTCTTTACGGTAAAATATTAATCCTCGGTCTTGAGCGTATTAACCTCGCTATCGCTCGGTCAATACCGGTTTAATATTTTACTGTAAAGACCTCACTCTCGGCATACTCTCGGTTATTAAGCAGTTATTACTTGAAAATAATAATAATAATAATAATTAATTAATTATTAATTAATTATTAATTAATTAATTATTAATTAATTAATTATTAATTAATTAATTAATTAATTAATTATTAATTAATTATTAATTATTAATTAATTATTAATTAATTATTAATTAATTAATTAATTAATTTACTTATTATGACAAAATTACTGCAATCTGATTGGCTAAGAGGAGTGCAATTATATTGTTAATTATATATCCTTCTGTAATCAGGCCCAAATGCTGCAATTTCATTGGTTTAGAGGAGTGCGATTTGAGCATTAATCGCACTCTTGCTGTAGCTGTAATCGCACACCTGCTTCAGCCAATAGAAATCAAGCAAGCTATCAAAATTGTCCAATCACAGTTCGGCACCCAGCTGTAGGAATTTCTGGGATTTTTCAAAAAATTAAAAAATGGAGGATTTTAAATATTAAAATATAGAATTTAAATTTGTATTTTCTTGTATACGTTTAGAAAACAGTGTCGTGTCCCCAACAAATTAAAAACAAATTATTACCCAGATTGGCACTCGGGTATTTCTTAAATATTTTAGTCAGTAAAGTAGCAACACTCGGTGCATGAGTGTGTTTATAAATACATGCGGATAAACACGCTATAAAGTAAAGACAAACAGCACTAATCACTCACATTTCTGGTTCTTGTCATTTTTTATCAATAACTGCCGGTTTTTCCTCTCATATAATTGTATGAACTCCTCATAAATTCACTTTAATGCCAAATCATACTCGTGATTAACAAATCAACCTCCCGCTTCGCCATTAGGGCCATTACTGAAGACTAACGTGGGACCAAATCTCCCGTTTGAAAACTATGTAACAATTAATTTATTCTTTGATGAAGGCCTGAGTCAATAGGTTGAAAACTTAGTAATGATTAATAAATGTGGTATAAACCACAAATCCTCACTTGAATTACTATTTGAGTAATTTGACAATTCCCGGTATTAATTAGTATAGGTAATCATATGATAGCGATTGCAATTAATGGGGGTAATAGAACGACGAGGAGTGCTATTAATGCCAAAATCATACGAGTGATTACAAAATCGACCGACCGCGAAGCGGGAGGTTGTCAAATTACTGATTGTCAAATTACTCAAATAGTAATTCAAGTGAGGATTTGTGGTTTATACCACATTTATTAATCATTACTAAGTTTTCAACCTATTGACTCAGGCCTTCATCAAAGAATAAATTAATTGTTACATAGTTTTCAAACGGGAGATTTGGTCCCACGTTAGTCTTCAGTAATGGCCCTAATCTCGAGATGGTTGGGTCTCGTCGCTAATCCGTGTCGAAGGCCCAGCTTCAGTACGTTCAATTGATCTGCAGAAAGGGTATGTCCGGTGAGATTTACAATGGTATCGTTAGGGTTGTCAGTGATTCCATCAGATATTCCTTTGAGATCAATGAGAGTTTTTAGTTTTTTGTGATGTCGAGAGAGGTATTTCGTTTTTCTTGTTGAAGGAGACGGCCAATAGAGAAACAGATAAGTTTAAATTTCATCCAGGTTGTTTGGGAACGGAGGAGTTGTTTAAGTTCAGAGGTCGTTGTCTTATAAGATTTTGTAAGTTGGAGAGCTTTTCTTTAATCGCATCATTCAGAAGTAAATTGTGATAACGATTCTGCGTTTTCTTCTTAAATCTTGTAATGATCTTCCAGCGAACGAAATTAGGGTAGACTTGATTCTTTTTGCGTTCTTTTTGCATAGTTTTGCCAACCAACTTTTTTTACTAGGTTAGTTACCAAACAGTTCCTAATGACCTTGAAGTGAAGGTAGTTCAAGCATTGTTTAAAGAGGTTTATGTACAGGTAACTGTTTACTGTAACACTTTTTTCTTTCTACATAACTTCTTGGCTGTATAAGGCACTGGAATATTTTTTTTTGGGAGGGGGATTATTAAAATATGTTACATATCTATAAAAGAAATTCAAAAACTCATTAATAATTCATGAGGAAAACACAAAGGAAAATCATGACCGTGATGTGCCTCTATATGTGATAGAGACACACTCGCTATTTTTGATGAACTTTTTCTTCGATTTTGCTGCCCAGACAACTTCAATTTTCAAAATTGATTTCTACATGAGCTTATTAGATGGATAGTTTTTGAAGCTATTTAAAACATTCGCAGTACGAGTTTTATCAGATCTAAGACACTCGGCGATCGCCTCATGTTTTAAATCTGATAAAACACTGCTGCTCATGTTTTAAATAGTACATAAAATGTTTATGATATTTCGTTTTGGCGTAAATGTTTTAATTCCTTTACTTCGCTTTACTTCACTTCACTCTACTTTATTTTTTCCACTTCACTTTACTTTACTTTACTCCACTTTACTTCACTCTACTCCACTTCACTTTACTTTACCTTACTCTACTTTACTTCACTTTACTCCACTTCACTTTACTTTACTTTACTCCACTTTACTTCACTTTACTCCACTTTACTCCACTTTACTCCACTTTACTTTACTCCACTTTACTTCACTTTACTCCACTCCACTTTACTCCACTTCACTTTACTTTACTTTACTCCACTTTACTTCACTTTACTCCACTTTACTTCACTTTACTCCACTTTACTCCACTTTACTTTACTCCACTTTACTTCACTTTACTCCACTCCACTTTACTCCACTTCACTTTACTTTACTTTACTTTACTCCACTTTACTTTACTCCACTTTACTTCACTTTACTCCACTCCACTCCACTTTACTCCACTTCACTTTACTTTACTTTACTCCACTTTACTTCACTTTACTCCACTTCACTTTACTTTACTCCACTTCACTTTACTTTACTCCACTTTACTTTACTTTACTCCACTCCACTTCACTCCACTTTACACTTCACTTCACTTTACTTCACTCCACTTTACTTTTTACTTCACACCACTTTACTTCACTTTACTTTACTTCACTCCACTTTACTTTTTACTTCACACCACTTTACTTCACTTTACTTTACTTGACTCCACTTCACTTTACTTCACTCCACTTTACTTAATTACTTCACTCCACTTTATCTCACTCCACTTCACTTTACTTTACTCACGGCAACTTCACTTTACTTTACTTTACTCCACTTTACTTCACTCCACTTCACTTTACTTTATTTTACTCCATTTTACTTCACTCCACTTTACATTTCACTCCACTTCACTTTACTTCACTCCACTTCACTTTACTTCACTCCACTTCACTCCACTTCACTCCACTTTACTTCACTCCACTCTACTTTATTTCGCTTTACTCCACTTTACTTCACTCCACTCCAATTTACTTCACTCCACTCCACTTTACTTCACTTTAACTCCACTTTACTTCACTCCACTCCACTTTACTTCACTTTACTCCACTTTACTTCACTCCACTT
>OZ036007.1:1460530-1528030 GCA_964035015.1 Corallium rubrum | reverse complement strand
TTGTTTGTTTGTTTGTTTGTTTGTTTGTTTGTTTGTTTGTTTGTTTGTTTGTTTGTTTGTTTGTTTGTTTGTTTGTTTGTTTGTTTGTTTGTTTGTTTGTTTGTTTGTTTGTTTGTTTGTTTGTTTGTTTGTTTGTTTGTTTGTTTGTTTGTTTGTTTGTTTGTTTGTTTGTTTGTTTGTTTGTTTGTTTGTTTGTTTGTTTGTTTGTTTGTTTGTTTGTTTGTTTGTTTGTTTGTTTGTTTGTTTGTTTGTTTGTTTGTTTGTTTGTTTGTTTGTTTGTTTGTTTGTTTGTTTGTTTGTTTGTTTGTTTGTTTGTTTGTTTGCTTGCTTGCTTGCTTGCTTGCTTGCTTGCTTGCTTGCTTGCTTGCTTGCTTGCTTGCTTGCTTGCTTGCTTGCTTGCTTGCTTGCTTGCTTGCTTGCTTGCTTGCTTGCTTGCTTGCTTGCTTGTTTGTTTGTTTGTTTGTTTGTTTGTTTGTTTGTTTGTTAGCTTGTTTGTTTAATTTCTTGTTTGTTTTTTTAGGTAACATTAGTTTGTAAATAACTAACAATATTTCAAATGTTAATGGGTATTTCTTGCGTATTTTAGCTCTCTTTGCTGAGGATCTTTTTGAAGTCACATCCTGTTACTTCCCTATAGACTTTACTCCTGTAAGTAACCAAACTATAAATGAATATACTTATTTTATATTACTGCAGTTGGTTATGGCAATACGTACAGTCTCAAAGACTTGAGTGAAAATTGGTCATTTTTTACTGTTGATTGCATGCATGTGAGTGCGCCGTGCGCCGAATTTTGATCGTCGTTGCCCGTCCTACTTCACACGGGGCCAAGCATGAGTTCACACGGGGCCAAGCATGAGTTCACATGGGGCCAAGCATGAGTTCACATGGGGCCAGGCATGAGTTCACATGGGGCCAAGCATGAGTTCACATGGGGCCAAGCATGAGTTCACACGGGGCCAAGCATGAGTTCACACGGGGCCAAGCATGAGTTCACACGGGGCCAAGCATGAGTTCACACGGGGCCAAGCATGAGTTCATACTTGGCCTCGTGTGAACTCATACTTGACCTCGTGTGAACTCATACTTGACCTCGTGTGAACTCAAACTTGGCCTCGTGTGAACTCATACTTGGCCTCGTGTGAACTCATACTTGACCTCGTGTGAACTCATACTTGACCTCGTGTGAACTCATACTTGGCCTCGTGTGAACTCATACTTGGCCTCGTGTGAACTCATACTTGACCTCGTGTGAACTCATACTTGACCTCGTGTGAACTCATACTTGACCTCGTGTGAACTCATACTTGACCTTGTGTGAACTCATACTTGACCTCGTGTGAACTCATACTTGACCTCGTGTGAACTCATACTTGACCTCGTGTGAACTCATACTTGACCTCGTGTGAACTCAAACTTGGCCTCGTGTGAACTCATACTTGGCCTCGTGTGAACTCATACTTGGCCCCGTGTGAACTCTTACTTGACTCAATTTCTCTTTTTAATATATCGTACCGTAGAATCCCGAAAGTATAGTGGCCCCGTTTACTTTCGGTTTTACCCGCTGTTCGTGGCCGCTACTTTCGGGAGGCAACTACTTTCGGGGCCCCGCTATTTTCGGGTGGTAAAATACGTTCACATACTGTGGATAAGTAAATAAAGTAAATACGAACTAAATTTGCTGTAGTGATTTCATAAAACGAATGCATAATATCCTCTCAATATGAACGTGAAATACAGTTTTTGCTTTGATTTGTGCCTCATATTTCAAGTCATTTTACCATCATCAATCGTATTCACTGTATCACGTGGAAGCGCACTCTTTTCGAAAGAGCCGTTACTTTACGAGGTGCCACTACTTTCGGGGGAGGCGCTACATTCGGAAATTTTTACGACATCTCTAATTTACCACTACTTTCGGGGGGCTGCTTTGCACTTGACGTCATGGCAGGGACGTAGCCAGGGGGGAGCCAGGGGAGCCGCGGCTCCCCCCGTTTTGATATAAAACAACAGACTGATGTAACTACAAAACTGATGCAATATGAATTATGTCAGGAAATAAACTGTAAACAGTGTATTCAATCTACTGAGTGTATGCATTTTGGGTATCTATGTGACGTTTGTGTGTTTTGAGTATTTTATATGACGTTTTTTAACCTTTAGAGTCCGTAAAATCTTTTTCCAAAAGCCAGGAAATGGCATTTCAGCGACTCTCGATTTCAAAATTTCCCGGGGGAGCATGCCCCCGGAACCCCCTTTCAAAATCCTGGCTACGTCCCTGCGTCATGGCGGCTATGTTGGAGAAACTTTAACCCATTCCTGTCCGAGGGCTTTCCCAGAGGTGAATAAAATCGTCTGGCGTTAACCAGAATAAAATACTAAAGACCAATTCGGACAAGAAAGAGTTAAAGAGAGATAGTTTATAACTCATTCCTGTCCGAGGGCTTTCCCAGAGGTGAATAAAATCGTCTGGCGTTAACCAGAATAAAATACTAAAGACCAATTCGGACAAGAAAGAGTTAAAGAGAGATAGTTTATAACTCATTCCTGTCCGAGGGCTTTCCCAGAGGTGAATAAAATCGTCTGGCGTTAGCCAGAATAAATACTAAAGACCAATTCGGACAAGAAAGAGTTAAAGAGAGATAGTTTATAACTCATTCCTGTCCGAGGGCTTTCCCAGAGGTGAATAAAATCGTCTGGCGTTAGCCAGAATAAAATACTAAAGACCAATTCGGACAAGAAAGAGTTAAAGAGAGATAGTTTATAACTCATTCCTGTCCGAGGGCTTTCCCAGAGGTGAATAAAATCGTCTGGCGTTAGCCAGAATAAATACTAAAGACCAATTCGGACAAGAAAGAGTTAAAGAGAGATAGTTTATAACTCATTCCTGTCCGAGGGCTTTCCCAGAGGTGAATAAAATCGTCTGGCGTTAGCCAGAATAAAATACTAAAGACCAATTCGGACAAGAAAGAGTTAAACGTCAACTCAACTCAAGGCAAATATTTTTTGGGCTTGTTATATTCGCCAAAGTATATGGAGAATACGAATATGATGATAAAGATTTAAAGCAAACCGTACTTTTTGTTGATTTCTGAATTTTTTAGCGAAGTATTCTAAAAAAGGCCGTGTTGTATAAAGAGTCTGGCACTAGGAAGTTTGTGACGTAAACAGTTGAACCTGGACGATTGGAATCATAAGAAAATCTGCTTTATAATGAATATAACTTGTTTGCAAGTTTCCAAGCGCACATGTATTAAAGTAGTTGACGCTTTTCGAGTGTGTTTACTTTAATGCATCGTAAAATCGTTTTTCCGTTTACGTCACACACTTGC
The DNA here is from genome assembly GCA_964035015.1 of Corallium rubrum. Taxonomy (NCBI): domain Eukaryota; kingdom Metazoa; phylum Cnidaria; class Anthozoa; order Scleralcyonacea; family Coralliidae; genus Corallium; species Corallium rubrum. The sequence continues at coordinate 1,524,698 of OZ036007.1, read as the reverse complement.
TAGTGCCAGACTCTTTATACAACACGGCTTTTTATAAAAATACTTCAAAATTTGTCGATCCAACATCCCAAAATCAGCGAAAAAAAATTTCAATTAAATTTTTTCTCATCCTATTCGGATTCTACGTTCTTTAATACATATATAAAGCGAAAAATGTAATTTGACTTGAATTGACCTTTAACAAAAGAATCTCATTGGCAGCTGTTGTATTTGAAGTATGTTTTCCTTCAATATGGCCGCCATATCTTTGTCTTCCAATCTCAAGGGATTGATTGCAAACCACCCGGATTCCTTATTTTTTAAATGAGTTAAGTTTTATTGTTTTCTACTGCATTTCAGCCTGCCAATGATCCCAACGCTATAACAAGAGAAGAACTTATCTTAGCTCTCCGCAGTTGTCTTTCGGCTACGTCACTTTTTGCACCGGTAAGTTTGCTGTTTTACGTCTGAAGTTGTAACGAGTCAGCAATCATCTTCTTCTGGGTAAATAATTACAAAACTGGGTGTGAAATATTTATCAATTATTGGACGAGTCTGAGCAAAATATCATGATTTGTCAGTGGCGAGCTACTACTTATTTGCCGATGCCGAAGACAGAGGCAAATAACTAGTAGCGAGACACTGACAAATCATGATATTTTGCGATAGACGAATTCAATATTAAATTGATTTATCAGTCATAAAATAGTTAAAAATTTGAAATGCCTGAGGTTAGAGGTCGCCACTCTTCTCTGTCTTCGGCATACTAAAATCCTTCGTAAAACTTACTTTTTGTTGGCACGAGCCTTGCTTTTTATCTCACTACATCTTCCTTTTAACCAAATTTTCTTTTCTGAAGTATATTGTCGTTATGGATGCTTCCAAGTACTCTCGATTAGCCACCCCATCGCCGCCATTATTTGCAGTCAGCAGCGCTGTCGCTAGTGCGCATGCTCATAATATTTGCAGCAGAAAATTATTTGCATACCGTTATTTGCAGGTGAATTAAGCAATCAGAACGCGGGATAGAAACCAAATGAATGATAAATTTATATACTAATGTTTAGTTATTATTTACAGTTTTGTCTACCAATGTTGCTTGAAAAGATGTCATCTGATATTATTTACGCCAAGAAGGACGCTTTATTAACACTTGTAAGTGAATGTTCTTGAAAGAAAACTACAGCAAATATTGGGCCTCATGTTACAGTCGAAATGGAAATACCTTCCCACTTCTTTTGTAGTGTGTAGTGTGTAGTGTGTAGTGTGTAGTGTGTAGTGTGTAGTGTGTAGTGTGTAGTGTGTAGTGTGTAGTGTGTAGTGTGTAGTGTGTAGTGTGTAGTGTGTAGTGTGTAGTGTGTAGTGTGTAGTGTGTAGTGTGTAGTGTGTAGTGTGTAGTGTGTAGTGTGTAGTGTGTAGTGTGTAGTGTGTAGTGTGTTGTGTATTGCTGTATTTCTGTAGTCGCTACTGAAGCGTATGAAGTTTTTTTCTCGAAAATTGTGAAGAAAAAGTATAATTAGCTTTCATGGAATTTAATCATAATATAACGACTGTTTCTCGCAACTCGATACCAACAAACAAATATAAATCAATAAAAATCGCTAGATTTTTCACGTTTCTGTAGCGACTACAGAGATACAGTAATCATCACCAGAAATTTTGGTCATTTGTGCCGCCGCTCTCTGTCGCCTAATAATATAATTATGTATTCTAATGCGTTTGATTCTATTGTATGCTAGTGTATTCTCATTATTCAGGTCATTGAGTTCTTTAGAATTTGCCTAAATCGTGCATGTATGTATATGTGAACAACCTGTAAACGGCTATAAGAACTGTGAAATCAAGCAAGTTCAAACGCTTTTGGAAATACTATGTTAGGGATAATCAGGATCTTTATGTGCTCAGGAAGTAGACTAACTCATGCCAAATCCATAGCGATCCGGAGACTTCGCATCGCCCGTGACGTTGTTGGTCAATTTGGCCAATTTCTAGCACCTGTTTACAAAGATTACTATGGCTAACACTATGGATAGTGGCGCTTTTAGTGCAAAAATAAGACGAGCTAGGGAAGTACTTTGTCGTCGAGCTAAGAAAAGTTTCTTAGTTTCAACTGTTGCTTAGTCCATGCTGAAGTCAGATGGATCTGGAGAAGGAAGAAATATATCACCGTTTAAGCAAAATTTGAATTATTGTCTGCTCTCCTTATTATTTACTGTTGAGAATCTCCATTATTATGGTCGTTAATGCGCACGCGCTCAACCATCTTGTCCCAAATTTCTGGCAATGTATACAACAAACTACTGAAGCAGAAGTGGGAAGGTATTTCCATTTTGACTGTAAAGGCCTAATCAAACGAGAACGCAGGTCATCGCAAGTTGGCAGTCACAAACTTCTGTGGCGGTCGTTCGAACACCCAAATTAACAAAATAAAGGTTTCATGAGTGTTTTAAACAATTTTTAACTTTGTCACGGTACATAATATTTTCGGGGCTGGCTGAGATAATGTGACTGCCAACTTGCGATGACTTGCGTTCTCGTTTGATTAGGGCTTAAGATGCGAAGAATACCTACGACTTACATGTATCACACATCTAATTGTCCAGGCTTATCAAGAATTAGACTTTCTCAAGGTCCTTTTCAAACATTTTTGACTTTTCGACATTTTTGACCTTTCGACATTTTTTACCTTTCGGTTCCTCGTTGAAAAGGACTTTTCCCAGCTGCTGCGCGCCAAAATTCACCGGTGATTTTTTCGACCGGTGACGTAATACTGGAAGTAATTATATTCAGGCTAAATTGCTATGCAAGTGCTACCTTTGGAAGTTGGAGTTAAACAGACTCTTGAAAACGTCTTAGTAGGGGTAGAACCACTTTCCATTGCATGTACGACAACCCGAAACACGTCAACATTTCAGCGATTACCCGCCAGAATATTTAATTAGATTCAAAAACCTGCAAGCGAAACAAGTCCGCCTCTTTCCTCCCGCTTTTCCGTTCTCCCGCCTTTCCGCTCGCCCGGAAAAACTAGCGCTAAGAGGCGGACTTGGAGCAAGTCTAATCAAGAATCTTTGAGATATAAGTTTGTATGAATGGGACAGGAAGACGCCAAAATTGTCTATCTCAATTTTGATTTTACGTAGAAGTGCTTTTAAAATAAAGAAGAATAGCCTCTTCGCTTGTTCAATTTCTCATCTTGTTCCAAAGATATTTTGGTTTTAAAAATATACTTTATGACGTTATCTACTTCGCTAATTCCGTGAAGGAGGAATATCTACGGAAATAATAGGTAGATTGTGCTGAGACTTTGAAACTGTTCTAATACGAATGGTACATTGCAAGGTACACAGTTATCGCTTGATATATTCTTCATTTGGGGAAGTTTGATTTGTGTGGAGTAGATCACATCATAAGGCATCTTATTTGCATGTTACAAAAACTTGAATATCTCTGGTTGAAATTGGGAAGCTTAAAAAACCCCTAGTATATTCAAAGTTTAGGATTAATACAACTTAAAATGAAAATCGAACTGCCTGTAAATACGACAAAGCCACAATATGATAAAATTCCCATTTATTCTTACTCATTTTAAAAGAAGATATCAATGTCTACTACTTAAAATATGCATCCCAAATTCCAAGCAAACGACGCCCAGTTTCTTTGAAACAACACAGAAAATATCAAAACAAAGACCAACAACGTTTTCCTCGAACACTCGATTGTGGCTTAGGAAGGTTTGTAAGGTTATAGAATCATTTGAAACGTCAACATAGTCATCTGAATGTGAGAACATGAAGAATTGGAAGAAAAGTTCACTTATTAAAAAGCTCCGGTTTCGCGCCTAAAGGGGCCTAAATTATTGCATAGATACACCTGCTTTTCAAGAATAAGTTATTACGCAATGTGCCGCATGCATACATGTAGTGTATCAAAAAGATTGCTAAAATCTTGAGACTCGCTGAAGCTTAATATATATAGAGACCATGTAGCCCGAAGGCAAGATGGCGACTGGGAACGAGAGTGCATTCATTGAGTATAAAATAAAAGTGAGTCGTTTTTAACATTATACTATCAATAATGAATGTCTATAAACCAAGTAATTATTAAAAAAAACTTTAAAGAAAAAAAAGATACTGAATAAATAAAACATGAGGAACAAAGAAAAAATATGAAAAAGAACTGCGCCCAATGTGGGGCTCGAACCCACGACCCTGAGATTAAGAGTCTCATGCTCTACCGACTGAGCTAACCGGGCTTTGCGGAGATAATGGGCTAAATATTGCGTGTAAAAAGGTTTGCACTTTGGACTGACACAAACGTAAACTAGATTTCTGATTATGGTTAGCGCATTGAACTCTAAATAAACTGGAACGATAACTCGCTTGCACGTTTTGAATAAATATCTGTAAATCCTTATTATTTATCATTTGCTTCACCGTTGTACCAAATTCGCAAGAAACTGGATTGCCGTTGTCTGGCCGGGCCGCCTTGTTTTCGTAAGTTTTCGGTGGATTCAATTCAGCGTTTTGAAAAACATTTAGGCTTCATTTCGTCGAGAACTCTTGTTTGAAAAAAGCCTGCTTCTTAATGGCCAAACATGTAAATTCTGCCCTGTGGTGTACTTTCTTTTCGCAGCCAAAATACTTTTTGACTTTGTTCACCAAGTCTTTCGTTCGCCCGATTTAGAAAACACACTGAATTGCCCTTCCATGGACTTCGTTGTATGGCAGCCAGGGCACAGAGACGACACGACCCGTCATTACATATTCTTCCGACGTTTTCACGGGTGTTTCGCCAGCTTTCTTCACATTTTCATTTATTTCGAAGTTGTTTTTTAACAGCCGGCAATTCTGAATATAATTTGAGCCCAAAAAACAAATGCCCGCGAGTTAGCTTGCCGCCCACCTTCTTTCCACCAATCAGAATACCTAAAACATCCAAAATTATCTCGACCAATCAAATGTGGTGATAGCTCAGCCTGTGCCAGGGCCATTTGTTCTTGGCCGCCATCTTGGCCCAGCCCCCACAAATGGCCCTGGGGACGAGGTTGGTTTTAGAGTTCAATGGGTTGGTTAACCACTTTTAGGTTTTAGGCTTAAATCAAATTCCAATATACCGTAGAGTAGGTGAACACTGACATGACGAGTAAAAACAAGGAAAACAGTAAAAATATAAGCTCTCAAATGAAAGTCAACAATACGCAACCAAAATTGCCATTGGTTTGGACAAATATAAAGAAAATACATATGAAACCCAGGTTTAAAATGAAGAGGTTGTTTATAAAAATAGTTGGGTTTTAAATTTCTCAATTTTCAGTAGGAAAAAACCCAACAAAATGCACTTTGCCGTGTGTTATTTTATACAGCTCTGGAATTACTCTTCGTATCGCAAAAGATCAGATTTAGCATTTCCACAACTGAAACTTGAGTTAAAGCTATAATTTAGCATTATCTTATTACTAATTCTTGGCAAGACAACCTTCAAACGTTTGAGAAAACAAAGAAAAATAAGAGAAACCTGCATTTTCCGTACGAGTTTCGGACTCGAATTTTGCTTTTGTTCGGCAGATATTTCGTCATTCAATCCATTTTCGTGTGTAGAAATTGTTCAGGTACAAGGCCAATAAACCCAATACATACTATCTTCTTCCTTATCATCTGTAAAAAAACTTTAGGTCTAAAAAATGGTTGTTTTTTGCAGCGAGTTTTCAGTTTTTCATTGTGCCCCTCATAGGTTCTGTTGACGTCAGACGTGCAATGGCGACCTCCAGCGGCCGGAAGTTTGACTTCACCCAATCATATAGCTAGGGCCTGTCTTATGGAGTTAGCGTTCCAGTTTATTTAGAGTTCAATGGGTTAGCGTAACGTATTTTGTGTATGGCCCCTATTATACCACGTCAAAAAAGACTGGGTGTTTTCTGATTCTTAAAAGCTGTTTTTAATCATTGTTAGGCTGCGTGCGCCAATGTCTACGACTCAAGAAATATAATAGAGTTTATAACCGGATTGTGGAATAGCATTCGCAAAGAGGTATGAATGAAATTACATTTTTGGATATCATCATACATAAGGTTTTAGCTGGTGTACTGTTAAAATAGTAACATCCATTGTATTCTTTTATTTGAAGATATTTACTGCAAATGACCATTCAATTGAGGTACATCACTTATCTTTTTAACATCTTTCTTTAATTGCTCTACCTACCTACCCACTTACCTACCCACTTACCTACCCACCCACCCATCTATCCACTAACTCACCTATTTACCCATCCCCTTACCCAACCATTTACCTACCTACCTACCTACCTACCTACCTACCTACCTACCTACCTACCTACCTACCTACCTACCCACCCAACCATCTATTCACCCACCCACCTATTCCCCCCACCCATCTACCTACCCACCCAACCACCTATCCAACCTACTTACCACCATCTATCCACCCACCCACCTATTCACCCATCTATCTACCCGCTCACCTATTCACCCATTTACCCACCTACCTACCCAACCATCTACTGTACTACCCAACCATCTATCCACCCACTCACCCATCTACCTACCCAACCATCTACTGTACCTACCCAACCATCTACTGTACCTACCCAACCATCTATCCACCCACTCACCCATTTACCCATCTACCTACCCACCCAACCATTTACCTACCCACCCAGTCATCTATCCACCGACCCATTTACCCACACACCTACCTTACCTACCCACCTACTTACCTACCTACCTACACCTGCTAATCTTTGTTTTAATTTTTTTGTTGTTTTTAGCTTGCAGGATATGAAGCCATCAAAAGTGTTGTAAAAAATATTGCACGTGCGGAACAGGTCTGTATCTACTTTATTTGACCCTCAGTTTGTAATTTTTTATATGTTTTTAATTTTATTTTTATTCTTTTAGCGAAACCATTCTGGAGCTTTAGAAGAGATTTTGACTCAAATTTTTAACGGTTTGTATGGTTGTCGAAGCTTTTTACATCTTGTAACATAATGAGTCGTTAAATTGTACAACATAACGTTCTACAACGCAAAGTAATACATCAAAACGCAAAGTAATATATCAAAACGCAAAGTAATATATCAAAACGCAAAAGTAATATATCAAAACGCAAAGTAATACATCAAAACGCAAAGTAATATTTCAAAACGCAAAGTAATATAACAAAACGCAAAGTAATATATCAAAACGCAAAATAATTTACCAAAACGCAAAGTAATATATCAAAACGCAAAGTAATATATCAAAACGCAAAGTAATATATTAAAATGCAAAGTAGTATATCTGAACGCAAAGTAATATATCAAAACGCAAAGTAATATATCAAAACGCAAAGTAATATATCAAAACGCAAAGTAATATCAAAACGCAAAGTAATATATCAAAACGGAAAGTAGTGTATCAAAACGCAAAGTAATATATCAAAACGCAAAAGTGATATATCAAAACGCAAAGTAATATATCAAAACGCAACGTAATATATCAAAACGCAAAGTAATATATCAAAACGCACTTCAGCTAATATTTTCATTTTATCCTACAGACTGCAAAGACCATTTATCTAAACCTGATCATAAACTCATGAAGACATCGTGTAGTCTACTACAGACTGTTGCAATGGCGTCAGGTTAGCTCTAAATATCTTTGTAAGCTTGGTCACTAGTATAGCAACTTAAAGTGCCTATGAAACGAAATTTCACTTAGATAATGAAAAATGGCTTTTACACGTCTTTCAAATCTTATCCCATACTTGAGTTATTAAAGGATAAAGGGACTGGGTGGCTAATCATCCTTACTTGCAGCATGGATAGTAAAAAGACTGGATAGGAAACTGAAGTCACGTGAGGTGTCTTCAGGCCGCTGATTGGCTGAAAAGCATTTTTCTTTGCTCGAGAGATGTTGAAACCTAGTTGCAATTTGTGATGTCACAATCGCGAGTTATGGCGTAATTTCCCTATGCTTTTGACTGGGATTTTCTTTGACCTCTTCATATTTTTTCTTGTCCACATCTTTGTTCTTGTTTTTTGTTCTTTTATACTGATTCATGGCCGATTTCCTTGCGTTTCAAGGGAAGAAAAAAAATCCAAAGTTACCGGATCCACAGTCGTAAGTCGGCCTGTTTAAAGAGAGCATTTTAATAAGATTAGGGTAGGACAGAGATGGAGTTTGCTTTTCGACACCTGGTAAATTCTTACTAAATGTTTTTGCAATGTTCCCAAACCTTACACAGTTTTCTCGCACTTTACTAGTCGTTGGCATTTCATTAGCTGCACAAGCCGTTGTATCTTGTCTTTGGTTTTTCTACAGACATCCAGCAACATAGGCAATAACAGATTTATCAGAAGATGTATAAAAAACAGTCTTGTTTTCGGTCTCTCGTTCCTATGAACCGAAGTAGACCTTGTTTCAATGTGATGTCACAATTTGCAACTAGGTTTAGACTGCTGACGTCAGCTAGTTTCCTATCCAGTCTTTTTACTATCCATGCTTGCAGCGGCTGAATTGCGAAGGACGCAGATCAACGTGGCCGTGTCGAGGCATACCAAAGGCGCTCGAAGCAGCCGCCAACGACACAGTTCAGACCACGGATCACAGCTAAGATGTTCGGTGTTGATTTTATGGAGGGAGGAAAACCGGAGAACCCGGCGAAAAACCCTCGAAGCACAGGAGAGATCAACTACAACTCTACTCACATGAGTCCAAGCTCGACAACGGGGTTATTCCTAAGCGGTCACCCATCCAAGTACTAACCCCGTCTAACCGGGCTTAACTTTTTGGTGAGAGGCAGCGCGCTAACAGCACACGCCACCCGTGCTCCCCTGATGCAATTTGAGCAATGTCGTCACACGTATGTGGGAGAAAACGGAAACTCAGTCATATCTTTGGATTGGTTTGACTCAACTGAATCAAACGTTGGAAATTTGCCTCGGGGTATGGTCTGGTTACATCTGCAATGTGTGGTTTTCTGTAGTTAAACCAATCCAAAGATATGACTGATTTTCTGTTTTCTCCAACATACAACGTGTGACGTCATTGCTCAAATGGCATTGCCAATAACTCAAGAATGGGATAAGATTTGAAAGGCATGTAAAAGCCATTTTTCGTTATCTTAGGTGTTCTTTCAAATACAATCTTTAAAAAACTGAAGTGAAATTTTGTTTCATAGGCTCTTTAACTTTCTTATAAAGTCACTGTTTTATATAGCTGTGCCGTTTGTTAATATATTATAACAATAGAGTTGATGTTCGTGGGCATAAATATGTTTTTGGCCGACTCAGACTCATTTTAGCCCGAGCCGCAGACGAGTGTTAAAATTAGCTCTGTGAAGGGCCAAAAACACTTTTATGGCCAAGAACATCAACTGTATTACTATTATAATAATTTTAGTGGGCATTTAGATGAAAATAACAGACAATACAGTATCTTGAACAGTGCCGCCTTCGCGTCGGCGTGTATTTCATTGCAATAAGTATTTATATAACTCATAACTTACATGTAAAACTTGGCAGAAAAATGCAACATTTGCCATCAAAACAATCGTTGCTCCAAAGTATAGACAAGAAAAGTGTACAATTCCATGAACAACTAGAGGGCAGTCAGAGAGTGCATATACCTCCGCCAGCGGGTTATTGGAGATGTTTAAAAAGAAAACGAGCCATCCCACTAACCAGGCTAGCTAACGAGACCAACACATGCATGTATGAATAAAATGCTTGATTGCTCTCGTACCAAAATTATGCAAAAATATTTGAATATAATAATGATAATAAGCGCAATCAAGCATTTCTTCTACACGGAAAATCTTGCGGTCAGATTTTTATTAATTTCCCGTCCAAATTTTGACTAAATTCAACCAAAATTTAATGGATTGGTCGTTGGTCTATGGCCAACCCTTCGGAAAACTTTCATGAAAATCGGACAGACAGACAGACAGACAGACAGACAAACAAACAAACAAACAAACAAACAAACAAACAAACAAACAAACAAACAAACAAACAAACAAACAAACAAACAGACAGACAGACAGACAGACAAACAAACAAACAAACAAACAAACAAACAAACAAACAAACAAACAAACAAACAAACAAACAAACACACAAACACACAAACAAACAAACAAACAAACAAACAAACAAACAAACAAACAAACAAACAAACAAACAAACAAACAAACAAACAAACAAACAAACAAACAAACAAACAAACAAACAAACAAACAAACAAACAAACAAACAAACAAACAGACCAACAAACCAACAGACAGACAGACAAACAAACAAACAAACAAACAAACAAACAAACAAACAAACAAACAAACAAACAAACAAACAAACAAACAAACAAACAAACAAACAAACAAACAAACAAACAGACAGACAGACAGACAGACAGACAGACAGACAGACAGACAGACAGACAGACAGACAGACAGACAGACAGACAGACAGACAGACAGACAGACAGACAGACAGACAGACAGACAGACAGACAGACAGACAGACAAACAAACAGACAGACAGACAGACAGACAGACAGACAGACAGACAGACAGACAGACAGACAGACAGACAGACAGACAGACAAACAAACAAACAAACAAACAAACAAACAAACAAACAAACAAACAAACAAACAAACAAACAAACAAACAAACAAACAAACAATCAAACAGAACGGGGTAAAAACATAACCTCCTACCGGAGGTAACAAACTAATAGTGATTTAATAAAATACAAAACAATGGACACTCCGAAAAGGGTTAACATTTTTATTCAACGTTTCGACTAACTTGCAGTCATCATCACGGGGAAAAAATAAAAACAAATAAATAAATAAATATTGATTTAGAACTGTTAAAACTGATAGGTTCAAACAGCGGGCTAAAATAGATTTTAGCCCGCAGAGTTCTCCATTTTAGCCCGCAAAATACACCACAATGCCCAATAAAATTACTATATTATACACTATGGATTGCTTTTGTCAGTTAAAATTTTAAATGTACAATAACTTGGTTTCTTCGTTTGTTTTTCCTTTGTTTGAAGATCTAGCATGTAGTCAGATTGTAGAGCTCGTTTTTCCCATTCTTTTCCATCAGTTTGAAGTTCATTCACAGGTGGGTTGGGAAATATAAGTTCACGTAATTAAAACAGATGAGTTATTGTTAAGTTTTCAACCATGTGTCACTTCTTTAGTTCTTTTTATGACAATTAATGTTTTCTTTTAGATCAACAATCAAAAAGCCATCTTAGATGCAATGCTTGGCTTTCTTCAGGTTGCTAAAGATTTTGTCAACAAAGGTTGGTTGTAATGAGTTACATCTATGTATGGGGTGGAGTAGAGTGGAATGGAGTAGAGTGGAGTGGAATGGAGTAGAGTGGAGTGGAGTGGAGTGGAGTAGCGTGGCGTGGAATGGAGTAGCGTGGCGTGGAATGGAGTAGCGTGGCGTGGAATGGAGTAGCGTGGCGTGGAATGGAGTAGCGTGGAGTCAAGTTGAGTGGAGTGGAATGGCGTAGAGTGGAGTAGAGTGGAGTGGAGTAGAGTAGCGTGGCGTGACGTGGAGTGGAGTAGAGTGTAGTATGAAGTAGAGTAGCGTGACGTGGATTGGAGCGGCGTAGAGTGGAGTAGCGTGGCGTAGCGTGGCGTAGCGTGACGTGGAGTGGCGTAGAGTAGAGTAGAGTGGAGTGGAGTGGAGTGGAGTGGGGTGGGGTGGAGTGGAGTGGAGCGGAGCGGAGTAGAGTAGAGTAGAGTAGAGTAGAGTAGAGTAGAGTAGAGTAGAGTAGAGTAGAGTAGAGTAGAGTAGAGTAGAGTAGAGTAGAGTAGAGTAGAGGGGTGGAAAGGAGTGGAGTAGAAAGAAGAGGAGAGGAGTGGAAAGAAGAGGACTGGATAGGAGTGGAGAAGAGGGGCGGAGTGGAATGGAATGGAAATTAGTGGAAAGGAGAGGAAAGGAGAGAGGTGGAGTAGAGCGGAGTGGAAAGGAGTGGAGAAGAGAGAAGTGGAGTAGAAAGGAGTGGAAATGAGTTGGAAAGGAGTGGAGTGGTAATAGTGGAAAGTGTACAGTGTTAGTGTAGTAGTGTACTTTAACCTTTTTTCTGCGATTAATTTTTTTACAAGACTCAACAACGACTCTAGCTAACCACAAGGAGAAATTCATTGGCTTATTTTTCTCTCTGCTCGTCCATCACAATCCTTTACATCGTAGTTCTGGCATCGCTGGCTTAGTTGCTCTAGTCTCGTCATCTCAACTGAACAATAAAGAGGTATACTTTGACTACTTCTCCCTTCTACTAAACAAAACAAGTTTGTGATATGGCCGAGCTTGTTGTCAGGTCATGGCGCACGCTGATTGGTTGATGAGCAACCTCGTTCCCAGGGTCTTTTTGAAATTAGGAGGACGGGAAAAGGCCCTGGCATCGGCTGGTGGACTCTGCATTTTAATTTTCATTGGTTGATTGCTTTTCTGAAACGTTCCTCAGGAAACGTAATTATGCATAGTTTTGTGCCATTTATAATCAAATAGCTTCAACGGAACCGCCAAACGCGACCAATGGGATCGCCATTGCAATTCTTGAATGATTTTGCATACTATAAAATTAAATTGCTAATTTATTACACCCAGTATTTCTGGGTGCTTTGACCAGCCGATGCCAGGGCCTTTTCCCGCCCTCCCAATTTCAAAACGACCCTGGGAACGAGGTTGGTTGATGAGAGGTGATCAAAGCTGCAACACCGCTGCCAAACGTTTTGCGCCTGCGCGACATCCGAGCTCGTACTTCAAGAAAGAGCGGGAAAACACTGAAATATTTGGACTAGTCCGAGAGTCCCACACAAAAGTTAAACTTACTAGCATACCACGAAAAAGATAACGGTAGGTAATTTGTGCATGGCTTCTTTGTCAATATTGTAACATATTCTGAAATGACCCCTTCGTAATTTTCATGACCCTTTTTTAAAATACAAATGAATAGTCGAGTCTTACTTAGTCTTCACTGAACACCACTGCCAAACGTTTGCGCATGTGTGAATTCGCTAGAGTAAACATTGCAAGAGAAGTGGGAATTAGCCGTAGCGACAACAACCAGACAGCAAAGACTAAGTAAGACTCGACTATTCATTTGTGTTTTAAAAAAAGGGTAATGAAAATTACGAAGGGGTCATTTCAGAATATGTTACAATATTGCCAAAGAAGCCATGCACAAATTACCTACCTTAACTTTTTCGTAGTATGCTTATAATTTTAACTTTTGTGTCGGACTCTCGGACCAGTCCAAATATTTCAGTGTTTTCCCGCTCTGTTTTTGAGGTGAGAGCTCGGACGTCGCGCATGCGCAAAACATTTGGCAGTGGTGTTTCTTCACTGTCTGGTTGTTGTTGCCACGGTTAGTTCCCACTTCTCTTGCAATGTTTACTCTAGCAAATTCCCACATGCCCAAACGTTTGGTAGCGGTGTTATTGCTAAGTTTTGGCGAGAAAAATTCTGCCCGCTTTCATTAAAAATGTAAATAACAGAGAATGAGACATGTTAGTTGGAAAATTACGATCTTTTTGTTCTTTTAATCCAATTCTATTTAGGTTGTCTTGCTTTTGGATCATTTGGTTGCGATAATATTAGATGATAAAGAAAAAATTGTGAGGTAATTAGTAGAAATTCTCTCACAATGAATCACAGTAGATTGCATGTCCACAAACGATTAGGTGTGGTTGTCGTTAGTTTCCTTGTGTATTAAGTAATATTTCATAAACGAGTGGAGTGTTTTACCAGGGGTTACAAACACGAGAGGACAACGAAAAATTGAAAATCACGAGGCCGTTAACCGAGTAATTTTCATTGTTCTCAAGTTGTAATCCCAATGGCAGAAAACAACGATGAACTGAACTAACAATTGAAATTATTTGACTGTAAACCAATAAGATTACATTCGGTTGAACGGTGCGCAGATTATTCGAACTCGATAGATGATAGACAAATGAACACAGACACAGTTCGTAAATAAGGTTATACTTTATAATATGAATCCAAAATGTTCACGAGAATAGGAGATCGATATAGGAATAGTCGTAATAGGATCGGAATAGTCGTATACAATCGGTTCGAATTAAATAACACGACAATGAAAAATATCTACTTAAACTGTGAAAATACTGTTTGCGTGACTATATATCATGAATCACGCGTTCGCACGAATACGCAATAACTATCAATAAATGAACTATATCATACTCTAACATGCATTAACTAAACATAAGTGAATATTTCAACTGAATATACAATAACTAAATCATTTAACAACATATAGAACCTACAATCGCAACTGTACAAAAGAAAGGTCAAATGTGTACTCACTTTGGTTTACACGCGCACTGATGACTTTAACTTTGGCTTGAAAACCACTGCGAGTACGTAGAATACGATGTGGATAGAAAATTATTTACCAACAGCTATCACGATAGCGTCCACAGATACAAAACCCTTGTCTTTATACAACAGAACGTACTGGAGAATTGACCAGTCACGCAAGTTGCAAGTTGCGAACCTTCAGTCACGCAACTAACTAAAACTCGATCCCGTAGGCGCAACTAGATTGACAAGCTCTGATTGACACTACATAAGCTGCATAATTTGCGTCGCATTAAAGTGATGACGTTTACAATATATTCGCGTTTTAAAACTAACACAAGTGTTTGTAAAACATGAGAGAATGATGAAAATCACGTGTTTTATCAGATAAAAAGGCACGAGGCAAAGCCGAGTGTTTTTATATCTGATAAAACACGAACTGCGAGTTTATACGGCTTCAAAAACGAACCACTTTGTAAGTTGTTTGGCGGAGTTAGTTTGAAAAATAATCTTGTCTAAGCCGAGAAAATCAAAGCTAAAGTTTATGTACATCAGGAGAAATCTTTATCACATATAAAGATACGATACGGTCATGATTTTCTTTTGTGTTTTCCTCATGAATTATTAATGAGTTTTTGAAGTACTGTTTAATAAACGAGCAGTTCGTGTTTTATCAGATAAAAAGTCACGAGGCAAAGCCGAGTGTTTTTATATCTGATAAAACACGAACTGCGAGTTTATTCAACGGCTTCAAAAACGAACCACTTGGTAAGTTCATTGGCGTGGTAAGTTTGAAAAATAACCTTGTCTGAGCCGAGAAAATCAAAGCTAAAGTTTATGTAAATCAAGAGGTATCTTTATCACACGATACGGTCATGATTTTCCTTTGTGTTTTCTCATGAATTATTAATGAGTTTTTGAAACAAGTTTTAACTTTGTCGCGGTTCATAATATTTTCGGGAAATTATTCGGAGAGGCTGGCTGAGATAGCGTGACTGCCAACTCTCGTTTGATTAGGACTTTAATTATATATCCTTCTGTAATCAGGCCCAAATGCTGCAATTTCATTGGTTTAGAGGAGTGCGATTTGAGCATTAATCGCACTCTTGCTAGCTGTAATCGCACACCTGCTTCAGCCAATGGAAATCAAGCTAGCTATCAAAATTGTCCAATCACAGTTCGGCACCCAAGCTGTAGGATTTTCCGGTATTTTTCAAAAAATTAAAAAATGGAGGATAAAATATAGAATTTAAATTTGTATTTTTTTGTATACGTTTTGAAAACAGTGTCGTGTCCCCAACAAATTAAAAACAAATTATTACTCAGATTTGGCACTCGGGTATTTCTTAAATATTTTAGTCAGTAAAGTAGCAACACTCGGTGAAATACAGTAAGCTTAAACTGCATGAGTGTTTATAAATACATGCGTATAAACACGCTATAAAGTAAAGACAAACAGCATTAAATTACTCACATTTTTGGTTCTTGTCATCCTTTATCAATAACTCCCGGTTTTACCTCACATATAATTGTATGAACTCCTCATAAATTCACTTTATTATTAAAAAAACTCTTCGCCGACTCTCCATATATTAAAAGAAATGGCCGCCTGAAATTTGCATTTTTTGCAGGCCATATTGAGAGGCCTAGGTCTAGAACCCAAAAGTTGGGCTACCATGAAGTATTTGCTGTCGAAAACAAAGAAGACGAGCGAGGACGTGACCTGATTACAGAAGGATATATAATTAATGAATAAATAATTAATAGAACGAATTGAGTCGTGCTATTAATGCCAAATCATACTCGTGCTTAACAAATCAACCTCCCGCTTCGCGGTCGGTCGATTTTGTAATCACTCATATGATTTTGGCATTAATAGCACTCCTCGTCGTTCTATTACCCTCATTAATAACGCCAGACGATTTTACTCGTCAAAGGAAAGACGTCTAAGAAAGCCACGAAAGGGTTAAACACACTGTTGACTGTTGATTAACCCTTGCATTCGCATTGTTGTTGTTGTGGGACTTTATTAGTGTGGGACAGTGAACTTGGGTGGAGAGTAATAATAAGGATTAAGGGTGCTACTCCGAGTGACGAACCATACTGGACAAGTAGAGAAAACTCTATAGACTTGGCCCGACGGTTTCGAATCCCAGCCAGGCCAAGTAAAGTTTTCTGTACTTGTCTGGTATGGTTCGTAACTCGGAGTAACACATTATTATTATTCTCCACCCGAGTTCACTGTCCCACAATAATCATTCGAAATCGTCATGTATGATGACTGTTGTCTAGGTATTGAAGAAACTAGTCTGTTTCGAAATATCAAATAGCCTAAGTACTATCATTCGACCTTGAGCTCCCAACTTGACCTGTAGCTCAGTTGGTACAGCATTGGACTAGTAAACCGAAGGTCGCGGGTTCGAATTCCAGCTGGGCAAAGTAGAGTTTTCTCTACTTGTCTGGTATGGTTCGTAACTCGGAGTAAAGCCCGTTCTCCACGAGGCGAATTTGTTCGCGCGAAGCGAATTCTCCGGCAATATGATTGACAAGTAAGAAAATTGGCGCGAAAACTAGCAGCACCAACCAATTACATTGCGTGAACCGGTATTTCGATTCGATTCGCGCGAACAAATGCGCCTAGTGGAGAACGGGCTTAACACATTATTATTCTCCACCCAAGTTCACTGTCCCATAATAATTATTCGAAATCGTCATGTATGAAGACTGTTGTCTAGGTATTGAAGAAACTAGTCTGTTTCGAAATATCAAATAGCCTAAGTACTATCATTCGACCTTCAGCTCCCAACTTGACCTGTAGTTCAGTTGGTAGAGCATCGGACTAGTAAACCGAAGGTCGCGGGTTCGAATCCCAGCTGGGCCAAGTAGAGTTTTCTCTACTTGTCAGGTATGGTTCGTCACTCGGAGAAACACATTAATAATAATATTCTCCACTCGAGTTCACTGTCCCATAATAATTATTTGAAATCGTCATGTATGAAGACTGTTGTCTAGATATTGAAGAAACTAGTCTGTTTCGAAATATCAAATAGCCTAGTAATAACTACTTATTGACCGAGCGTGAGGTCTGTACTAGTGAAATATCGGACCGATGTTTTTTTAGTACGGACCGAGACGAGCGCAGCGAGTTGAGGTCTGTGCAAAAAACAGAGGTCCGATATTTCACTAGTACAGACCGAACAAGCGAGTTCAATAAGTAGTTTATTATATGGCCATAAATGTTGTGAACGTTCTGTGAAAACTCGATCTATCTTTCTTGCGAACTAAACGAAAATGGCACACATTTTCCCATTTTTAAAGTACTTTCCGTTGAGTTAGAATCCTGAACTTTCTACGCCAAATAGTATTTTTCAATTGCTTTTGTTTGACATATTGCTCAAGATCGTACGTTAAGTAGTTGAATAAAAAATCAACTGAAATTTTAATACTTGTGAGAAGTAAATGTTATATTATTACGAACAATGTTACGAACGTTTTGGACATTTTAAAAACGTTCACAAAACGTGGAAACTCGAACTATACATCAAATGAAAGCTTATAAAATTTCTAACAACATACCTGCACGATATATTTCAACAATGAGTAGTTCTAAAATTATAATCCATCTTGTTGCCGATATACTGACATGACTGCCATTTTGTTTATAAAATTAACTTACAGTCCCGAACGGCAGCTTCCGCTCTGAGCGGGCGGATACGGGAAATATCCGACCGCTTATGAACCAATCAAATTACAGGATTTCCGTATTCGGACCTCTCAGCTGCTGCCATATAATAAGTACTATTATTCGACCTTCAGCTCCCAACTTGACCTGTAGCTCAGTTCGTAGAGCATCGGACTAGTAAACCGAAGGTCGTGGGTTCGAATCCCAGCCGGGCCAAGTAGAGTTTTCTCTATTTGTCCAGTACGGCTCGTCACTCGGAGTGACACCTTAATAATAATATTCTCCACTCGAGTTCACTGTCCCACAATAATTAGTCGAAAACTCAGTTTACTCTAATTCATGTCAGACAATTTAGGTCGTCAAGGGAAGCCATCTCGGAAACCCATGCATGAAAGTGTTAAAAAAACTATTAGATTCAGGATAGAATTTTGAGCTGGATTGCAGAGGAGCTGTAACCACATTAAGGTTAGGTTAGATGATGATGAAAGCATATTTTTCATTGTTTTTGGAAATTGGCCATTACGCACAAAATTTTAGAGATATGTATCTCAAATTTTCAGTCGAGAAAGCCAAATGGTTCTAATTATGAAAATTTCAATTTAGTGAGAATTTATTTTAAACTTCTCCACCATCGATTTTTCCACGGAATTGGGCACAAAACTGATTTTTTAAATCTCGGGTCTTACTAGAATTTTTTCAAATTTTGTCACAGTATCAGTTTTCTTATGTACTATTCTGTGTTAGTCGGTCGTCATATGATTTTCCAATATTTTCTCGTTGAAATTTTTCGTCTCTTTGTCGTTTTAGCCAACGCATATCTGAAAAGAATGCCGTGTATATAAATAACCACTAAAAAGTATAAAACAAGCGCACACGGTTTTGTGCGATTACTATTCAAGATTGAAAATATGGTATGCAGGAAAATTTTTAGTTAAACGGTAAATTTATTTTGTGAATTTTTCTGGAGTGTGTGTATATTCGTTAACTCGTTAAAAAACAGGAAAAGTTTGAAATGAATACTCAGCAAATTTATATTGTCACGATCAGCAATTATTTATCTTTTTTTGACTGGAAGTTTGAGATATATAACGCTAAAATTCGTCGCGCACTAATCAATCTCCCAAAACATACCCTCACCATCTAATGTAACCTTAACTCAGATTTTCGCTGTTAACTCGGCCTTTGTTAGTCTTTAGGCTTCTAAACAGTTTTTTCTGTGTTTATTTATTTTACTTTTTTCTCTCAATGTTTTAACTTGACTCAAGACACGAAGCAAAGCTTGCTTTGGCATATTTATCATCGCAATATCCACCTCTCGTAAGAAGTCAAGTTGTTACACAACTAACAGAAAGACTTACTACAACAGGTAAACAACACTACCTTATCAACATAGTTGAATCTCTCTCCTCCACAGAGGTTCTTTCTTTCGGAGATCGGATGTTTCGGGGAGCGTCGGTGATGTGTCGGAATCGCGTCGGTTGGACGTAAGTAGTGGTTCGAAATTTATGTCCAGCTTTTGTCCAGCTGATGATTCCGACACATCTCCGACTATCCCCGAAATCGCCGATTTCCGAAATAAATAACCTCTGCGGAGGAGAGACGTATTCTCTTTGGATATTCTCTTGGACGAGCCTGGCGTCAGCCAGAGTAAAATACTTAAGACTTGACAGTCTGATGCCGCCCACGACGAGTTAAAGTTTTAGCGCAAAGTTTTCCAGAAACTTTGTCTTATTCTGTGATCAAGCTATAGAGATGGGTCATTTATTTATCATTATATAATTTTATTTATACCGTTTTCCGGTATGCTAATAACCATCTGGTGATTATATGCATACCGTTTTCCGGTATGCTAACAACCAGCTGGTGGTATGTGTACCGTCTTCCGGTATGGTAGTAACCAGCTGGTGGTTACATGCATACCGTTTTTCGGTATGCTAATAACCATCTGTTGGTTACATGCATACCGTTTTCCAGTATGATATAACTAGCTGGTGGTTATATGCATACTGTTTTCCGGAATTCTAATAACCAGCTGGTGATTATATGCATACCGTCTTCCGGTATACTAGTAACCAGCTGGTGGTTATATGCATACCGTCTTCCGGTATACTAGTAACCAGCTGGTGGTTATATGCATACCGTCTTCCGGTATACTAGTAACCAGCTGGTGGTTATATGCATACCGTCTTCCGGTATACTAGTAACCAGCTGGTGGTTATATGCATACCGTCTTCCGGTATACTAGTAACCAGCTGGTGATTATATGCATACCGTCTTCCGGTATACTAGTAACTAGCTGGTGGTTATATGCATACCGTCTTCCGGTATACTAGTAACCAGCTGGTGATTATATGCATACCGTCTTCCAGTATACTAGTAACCAGCTGGTAGTTATATGCATACCGTCTTCCAGTATACTAGTAACCAGCTGGTGGTTATATGCATACCGTCTTCCGGTATACTAGTAACCAGCTGGTGGTTATATGCATACCGTCTTCCAGTATACTAGTAACCAGCTGGTGGTTATATGCATACCGTCTTCCGGTATACTAGTAACCAGCTGGTGGTTATATGCATACCGTCTTCCGGTATACTAGTAACCAGCTGGTGGTTATATGCATACCATTTTCCAGTATGCTAATAACCAGCTGGTGGTTATATGCATGCCATTTTCCAGTATGCTAATAACCAGCTGGTGGTTATATGCATGCCATTTTCCAGTATGCTAATAACCAGCTAGTGGTTATATGCATACCATTTTCCAGTATGCTAATAACCAGCTAGTGGTTATATGCATGCCATTTTCCAGTATGCTAATAACCAGCTAGTGGTTATATGCATACCATTTTCCAGTATGTTAATAACCAGCTAGTTGTTATATGCATACCATTTTCCAGTATGTTAATAACAAGCTGGTGGTTATATGCATACCGTCTTCTGGTATATGATAAAATAACCAGCTGTTGGTTATATCCATACCGTTTTCCGGGTTTGGTATATAGCCCGGTTCAGTATACCGTTTTGCGGCATATTCGACCATGCTTGGTATATTAGCCTGGTTCAATATACCGTTTTGCGGCATATTCGACCATGCTTGGTATATTAGCCTGGTTCAGTATACCGTTTTGCGGCATATTCGACCATGCTTGGTATATTAGCCTTGTTCAATATACCGTTTTCCGGTATGTTCGAGTACAACGTTGAACTGTGTCGGATTCTTCACATGATTGCCGTGGGAATCAAATTATTAATTCGTATTTAATTCCTTTTTTACAATTCCTTTCTAGATAATGCCACGTCTTCAAACAGCGAAGAAGCCAGAGTTCCTCAAAGTTCTCATCTTACTCACGAATACCTCATTACTACGTTAGCTACGTTGTGTACCTCACCGCCTAATGTTGAATACATAACACCGTGTTTAATTGAGAATTTGAGAAAATGCTCTCAAGGTAAGTGCTTGATTTTGCAATCATTCTGACAGTCCGAAAATAATCAAATAATTTCGTTTTAGTTTATTTTTGTATGTTTTTGCTGTACAAGCTGTCGTAAGTTAAACTCAGAGAAAAACTCTGAGCTCCACTAGATGGGACTCGAATCCACAACCTTCCGAATGCCAGCCGGACCCTCTCACCATTGAGCCACTGGAATTCAGATGGTAGACTGAGGTTGTTTTCGATATTTATACGCCTGGGAACTAGTCAATCCGTCCGTGTGTAAAGTACTTGTTGGGCTACAAGTCGTATTGTGTCAGTTAATTTTCAGTTGGGTTTTTTTTCGGATGTCAAGTGTTTTCAACTGTCGTGAGTTAAACCATAGATAACGGAAAGGGAACTGGATAGGAAACTTAAAACAATGTTACGAAACTGGAAACGATGCTTGCACAACTTGCTATGGTAATTATACACTTAGAAGCAGCTAATCCACTAACGTGTAATAAATGTAGCGTGCTGCGTAGGCAGTGTAGAAACAACAATCGAAATATATTCTGAGGATTTAGGGTGAAGGAAAATTCGAGTGCAGAATATATACATTTTAAGACCAAACCGGGAGCAGTTGCGAAAAATGCAACTACACAGGCCCTCCGGCAGGAATTGAACCCACGACCTTGCGATTCTAGTGCAATGCTCTGACCACTGAGCCACGGAGACCGTTGCCGAGAGCTCGATCGCGAGTTCTGTATATATAATAAGGTGGTAATGCCAGGAGAGAATTGGGTATATTATAAATGATATTGGGCATTTCACTCGATTACACAGCATGTTCTAAGGATTTAGGGTGAAGGAAAATTCGAGTGCAGAATATATACATTTTAAGACCAAACCGGGAGCAGTTGCGAAAAATGCAACTACACAGGCCCTCCGGCAGGAATTGAACCCACGACCTTGCGATTCTAGTGCAATGCTCTGACCACTGAGCCACGGAGACCGTTGCCGAGAGCTCGATCGCGAGTTCTGTATATATAATAAGGTGGTAATGCCAGGAGAGAATTGGGTATATTATAAATGATATTGGGCATTTCACTCGATTACACAGCATGTTCTAAGGATTTAGGGTGAAGGAAAATTCGAGTGCAGAATATATACATTTTAAGACCAAACCGGGAGCAGTTGCGAAAAATGCAACTACACAGGCCCTCCGGCAGGAATTGAACCCACGACCTTGCGATTCTAGTGCAATGCTCTGACCACTGAGCCACGGAGACCGTTGCCGAGAGCTCGATCGCGAGTTCTGTATATATAATAAGGTGGTAATGCCAGGAGAGAATTGGGTATATTATAAATGATATTGGGCATTTCACTCGATTACACAGCATGTTCTAAGGATTTAGGGTGAAGGAAAATTCGAGTGCAGAATATATACATTTTAAGACCAAACCGGGAGCAGTTGCGAAAAATGCAACTACACAGGCCCTCCGGCAGGAATTGAACCCACGACCTTGCGATTCTAGTGCAATGCTCTGACCACTGAGCCACGGAGACCGTTGCCGAGAGCTCGATCGCGAGTTCTGTATATATAATAAGGTGGTAATGCCAGGAGAGAATTGGGTATATTGTAAATGATATTGGGCATTTCACTCGATTACACAGCATGTTCTAAGGATTTAGGGTGAAGGAAAATTCGAGTGCAGAATATATACATTTTAAGACCAAACCGGGAGCAGTTGCGAAAAATGCAACTACACAGGCCCTCCGGCAGGAATTGAACCCACGACCTTGCGATTCTAGTGCAATGCTCTGACCACTGAGCCACGGAGACCGTTGCCGAGAGCTCGATCGCGAGTTCTGTATATATAATAAGGTGGTAATGCCAGGAGAGAATTGGATATATTATAAATGATATTGGGCATTTCACTTGATTACACAGCATGTTCTAAGGATTTGGGGGTAATCGAAATATAGTAAGGTTAGATATACTGCCGAAACAGAGAACGTAGGAGTCTAACGTTTCGAGCGAAGGCCCTTCGTCAGAAAGAAATCCACTAACGGGTGGTCCCACGTGGCTCCCTATAGTTTAAATAAATGCACGCTATTTCATACGCTCGTTATCTAATGTTATTCATAAGTTTAAAACATTTTTTAGATAAAGACTAAGTACACCTTACTATAGCAGAACTATTGCAGATATAAAATATTTATTAAAAAGTTCAATTATTTTCTGTTACCATAGTAATAAGGACGTTGGAATTTTGGTATATTTTCAAACATTGCATTTGAAGCGGCGGCATGTTTTCCGTTTGCTTCGGTGAATTTTCTTAAAATTTCCTGAGATGACACATATTGTTGTAGAGAATATCCATGCAAAACATGAAGGTAGGTTGTAGGGACAGATTTTTCGCTATAAATATTATCGATTTAAAAAAGTTCTGTCTTATGAATTTTTTTAAAAATTATATATACTTTAGAACTTTTTATAAACTACTTACTCACAAAATTTTACCAAAATTCACCGAAGAAAACGTCTACAAGTCTAACATCCATGTCGACGCGGTCATAGAAATTCGAAACGACAAGATCGCTGTTTACGCATGCGTAGCGATACTATTTCTAGTCACCAGTCCCCTATTGAAATTACCGTAGGGAGCTACCTTAAGTGATATTACACTATTGTTTAGTTTCAGCAATAGCTGATCCTGGCCATGTGGGACCACCTGTTAATGCATTAGCCGCTTATAAATGTATAATTATCATAGCAAGTTGTGCAAACACCGTTTCCGGTTTCGTAACATCGTTTTAAGTTTCCTGTGCAGTTCCCCTTCCATTATCTATAGTTCTGAGCTCCAGACGGGACAAGTCGTAAGTTAAGCCCCGGTCAAACGAGGATGAAAGTTGATGAGAGTTGGCAAGCGAGAGTTTGTCTGAGAGTTTTCTCAACTCTCATGCCCCGGTCAAACGAGGATGAGAGTTGATGAGAGTTGACCATGAGAGTTGACGAGAGTTGTCAACCTCGTCCCCAGGGCATTTTGCCTCCACGTTTGGGAGTCGGCGAAAATGGCCCTGGCATCGGCTGGTCACGTGACACCCAGAATTTTGGGGTGTTTTGGCAAGAAAATTTATGCGGTCTTTGTGTTTCGTTTTTGTATAATACGTATACATGAATAATAAATAAGAAATATTTAACGCTCTGCCGAATCACTCATGTGAACCTTTATCATAAATGCAACTGGCTAGCATTATTCATCATGATACTCCCCACGATTATCCAGGATACATTGAAATGTCGGGAAGAAACATATATCTAATGTTGTTCTTGACTTTAACCAAAGCTATCGTTACAATTCTTTGGATGAACTTCGCAGAGTGGATTTATTGCAATTCATATTTTGATGAATAAATTACACTGTATCTGAATTAATCAAGTTTTTAAACCGGCCAATCCGATTATAGAATCGACCAGCCGATGCCAGGGCCATTTTCGCCGACCTTCCAACGTGGAGGCAAAATGCCCTGGGGACGAGGTTGGAGAGTTGTAGGATTTACCGCGCGTACCAGGGAGACTAGGAACGAATTTCGAGGTAAACAAAGTACTAAACTCTCATCAACTCTCCTATGCCAACTCTCATGACCGGTCAAACGAGCAAAAACTCTCATCAACTCTCCTTAAAATTTGAACCAGCTCAAAGTTGATGAGAGTTGATAAGAGTGCATGAGAGTCGATGAGAGTTGGTGGTCAAACGCGACCGAGAGTTGCAACTCTCATCGACCCTCATCAACTCTCATCCTCGTTTGACCGGGCCGTAAGTATAGTGGTGTGAGCTCAGAGTTTTTCTCTGAGTTTAACCAACAACATCTTGTATAGCACAATTGCACAAACATACGAAAAAACTTTACCAACTCAACCTGAAATCACTAATTTCGTTTTTTTAAGATATGGATGGTTGCAGTGAAGAAAATGTCTCGTGTGTTCTGGATGCTTTGCAAAATATATTTGATGGTATGGTTGGGTTAGAGACGGTATAGACTAGCTATATAGCATGGTATGATCGTGATGTAGTGTAGAGTAGTATTAACAGGCTGTTTGATGGTGTGCACAATAATTTATTGAGTAGTTAGAGTATAGACCTTATTCAAAAATGGCCGCCGAATTAAAATTATTTTCTGTACATATAAATTAGCCCTTACGAACTCGTTTCATGTGAAATTCAAAAGAGGTTACTTTAAAACGAGGTCATAAGGGCTAATTTATATGCACATAAAAGAATTCTAATTCGGCGTCCATTTTTGAATAAGGTCTATGTGATACAGTTTGTGACTGGATGTAATATATATTGTATGGTATAGTATGGTGTGGTATGGTATGGTGTGGTGTGGTGTTGTGGCAATGTGCTAGTGGTATGATGAGGTGATGGTCAGATGTTGAGGTGGTGGTCATTTGGTGTGGTGGTGGTAGTAGTGTGGTGGTGTAGTCTGGAATGAAATGGATAGAATGGTAGAGTATTGTGTGGTGGGGTCTGTGCCATGGCATTGGTATGGTGGTGGTGTGGTGGTGGTATGGTGGTGTGGTGGTGGTATGGTGGTGTGGTGGTGGTATGGTGGTGTGGTGGTGGTATGGTGGTGTGGTGGTGGTATGGTGGTGTGGTGGTGGTATGGTAGTGGTGGTAGTAGTGTGGTGGTGTGGTCTGGAATAAAATGGTATAGAATGGTAGAGTATTGTGTGATGAAGTCTATGGCATGGTGGTGTGGTGGTGTCTATGGCATGGTGGTGTGGTAGTGGTATGGTGATGTGGTTGTGGTGTGATGGTGATGGTGGTGGTAGTAGTATGGTGGTGTGGTCTGGAATGAAATGGTATAGAATGGTAGAGTATTGTGTGGTAGAGTCTATAGTATGGCATGGTATGGTGGTGTGGTAGTGTGGTGTGGTCTGGAATGAAATGGTATAGAATGTTAAAGTATTGTATGGTATGGTATGGTGTGTTAGTGGTGGTCATGATTGCAGCATTGTGACACGTGACTGTCACAAGACATGTGACTGATGAAGACCTCATGTTGATGTAGTAGAGAGTGTGTATTAAAGTACTAGTTGTGATCACTACAATGATGTTGTGTGGTGGTGGCCGTGTGGTTGTCATCCGATGGTGGTGGGGTGGTGGTGTTGGGTGGTAGTGGTAATGGTGGTATAGAATGGTAGAATATTATATGGTGGAGTCTATGGTATGGTATGGTATGGTATGGTGGTGGTGATGTAGTGGTATGGTAGTGGTGCTGTGGTGTGGTCTGGAATGAAATGGTATAGAATGATAAAGTATTGTATGGTATGGTATGGTGTGTTAGTGGTGGTCATGATGCTGTGTGGTGGTGGTCGTGTGGTTGTCATCCGGTGGTGAGGTGGTGGTGTTGGGTGGTAATGGTTGTATTGAATGGTAGAGTATTATATGGTGGAATTTATGGTATGGTATGGTTTAGTGTGGTAAATAGGTATATGTAATAATGGGTAAATAGGCTAATGTGATATGGTATATAGTATGTGATAATATTGTACTATTGTAGGACATAACATAAAACACGTAATGTCTTTCTGTAATCTTATTTTATTTAGGTTGTCTTCGAAGCTCCATAAAAGATGCTGACTATTTTAAAGAAATTATTTTTCTCCATTTACTTGAACTGCCAATTGAAGATTCTCTTCGCGGTAAATATTTACTTAAATTACGTATTTACTTACTTGCTTGCTTGCTTGCTTGCTTGCTTGCTTGCTTGCTTGCTTGCTTGCTTGCTTGCTTGCTTGCTTGCTTGCTTGCTTGCTTGCTTGCTTGCTTGCTTGCTTGCTTGCTTGCTTGCTTGCTTGCTTGCTTGCTTGCTTGCTTGCTGCATTCGTTCGTTCGTTCGTTCGTTCGTTCGTTCGTTCGTTCGTTCGTTCGTTCGTTCGTTCGTTCGTTCGTTCGTTCGTTCGTTCGTTCGTTCGTTCGTTCGTTCGTTCGTTCGTTCGTTCGTTCGTTCGTTCGTTCGTTCGTTCGTTCGTTCGTTCGTTCGTTCGTTCGTTCGTTCGTTCGTTCGTTCGTTCGTGCGTGCGTGCGTGCGTGCGTGTTTGCTTGCGTGCTTGCTTGCGTGCGTGCGTGCGTGCGTGCGTGCTTGCTTGCGTGCTTGCTTGCTTGCTTGCTCGCTCGCTCGCTCGCTCGCATTCGTTCGTTCGTTCGTGCGTGCGTGCTTGCATGCTTGCATGCTTGCGTGCTTGCGTGCTTGCGTGCTTGCGTGCTTGCTTGCTTGCTTGCTCGCTCGCTTACTCACTCGTTTCCGCACTTATTTATTTATTTATTTATATATTTGTTTATTGAAGAGAACGTTGTCTGTTTTACCCCTGAAATTCTCGAGAAGTTTTCCAAGCTAGTCAGAAGCATATCATGCAACCTCTCGGAAGAGTAAGTAGGGGAAAATAAAATTTGGAGTTGATCTCCCAGTATTGTAAAAGTTGAGCCTTCTATTCGATAATATCCAGTAATTCTTAATGATAAGTTGTACGTCTCTCTCTCTATATATAACATGGAACGATATAATATATATATATATATTGTAAATTCATTGTCATATGTGCTCCTAAGTGGTGGCGTTTGCATATGAGATGTAGTTAAAGTGATATGATCATTGTACGTATACATGTAGTGCAAACGTACCACACATGCACTACACGCAAACGTACCACACATACACTACACGCAAACGTACCACACGCAAACAACACACGCAAACGTACCACACATACACTACACGCAAACGTACCACACACAAACGTACACACATACACTACACGCAAACGTTCCACACATACACTACACGCAAACGTACCACACGCAAACGTACCACACGCAAACAACACGCGCAAAGGTACCACATATACACTACGAGCAAACGGACCACACACAAACGGACCACACACAAACGTACTACACATACACTACACGCAAACGTACGACATATACACTACGCGCAAACGTACCACACGCAAACGTACCACACGCAAACAACACGCGCAAACGTACCACACGCCAACGTGCCACACATACACTACACGGAAACGTACCACATTCACTACATGTATACGTACAACTTATATCACTTATGCCTCAGTGGCTCAATGGTTACAGCGTCTAACAGGTCATCACAAGGTTGCATGTTCGAACCCTGCCTGGCGCTCAGAAATCTTTTCTGAGTAATTGAGCTTGACGAACGTCCACCAAACCTTTAGTAATTCTTAAATAAAATACTCACTCTATCTTGTCTAGCTCATCAGCAAGTATGGTGTCCAAAGTGGAAGCAATGTTTTTAGACCATAACCTCGATAAAACAAAACTTCCTGACGATTTAAAACAAAAAGATTTTGATGTTCTAAAGGTTGGATTTGGAATG
Organism: Corallium rubrum; assembly: GCA_964035015.1. NCBI lineage: Eukaryota > Metazoa > Cnidaria > Anthozoa > Scleralcyonacea > Coralliidae > Corallium > Corallium rubrum. The sequence continues at coordinate 1,495,845 of OZ036007.1, read as the reverse complement.
CGACAATTTACATTATAATAATTTTATCGGGCATTGTGGTGTATTTTGTGAGCTAAGATGGAGAATTTAGTGGGTTGAAATATATTTTAGCCCACTGATCTGAGCCTATCAGTTTTAACAGTTCTAAATCACTATTGGTTTGTTGTTTATGAAATTGTATTATTTTTGTCAATACATTGGAGCAAAGATTGTTTTAAAGGGTATTGGCAATAAGAATTAAGTTTGTCTCATTTGAAAGAACTCTTCAAATGGTATAAGAAGACCTTTTACAATTTTTCTCTATCTTTATTGTGTTTTAAAGAATTTCGACCAAAGATAGCGTGCTGTCCACCATCTTGTTGTAACATTGGGTCTAATTAACTAGGAAATTGGTGACGTCACAAGCAGGGTAAACCTGATGAAACTACTCCGTGTGTGACCAAATTTCCACGGAAGACTTTTTAAATGTTGTGGGTCAATTTAAAATGGAAATTTTCTAGTTCATAATGTCATAAGGTTAGCAAGATAAAAAAATCACTTTACCTTGCTTATGATGTCACATGCATATCGAAAATAATTGCAAGATGGCGGACAGCACGCTGTCTTTGGTCGGAATATTTCCAAAACCAAAACAGATACGGAAAAATTGTAAAAGGTCTTCCTATACCATTTGACGAGTTCTTTCAAAAGAGACAAACTTAATTTTTATTGCAAATACCCTTTAATGATAAATGTTACGTTTTTCTAACAAGTTTTACATGTAAGTTATGACTTACATAAATATTTATTGCAATGAAATACACGCCGACGCGAAGGCGGCACTTTTCAAGATACTGTTTACTGTATTATCTTTGATTTTCTTCTAAATGCCCACTAAAATTATTATAATAGTAATACAGTTGATGTTCTTGGGCATAAATATGTTTTTGACCTTCTCAGAGCCAATTTCAACCCACGCCTTCGGCTCGGACTGAAATGAGCCTGAGTCGGGCCAAAAACATATTTATGCCCGCGAACATCAACTCTATTGTTGTATTAATACTCCGTTAGAATGTGCTGTGGTTTAAATAATATCTTAATAGACAATTTTTAGAAACATTCACTGAAAGAAACTGCAGACACTATATATTGTTGTTGTTTTTTGTTCAGGTTTTGTCTCCATGGCAACAGACACAGTTAGTTACCTTTCTCACAGCTACATTATGTAATGTTTCAAAGAAGGTGAGTAGATAAAGGACTGGGGACTAATCATCCGCAGCCCGTGACTGAATTACGAAAGACGCAACCTCGTTCCCTGCATGGCCTTTTTGAAGTTGGGAGGGTGGGAAAAGGTCCCGGCATCGGCCTTTGGGAACGAAGGTTGCGAAAGACGCGGAAAACGTGACCGGGGCATATCAAAGGCCCTTTAGGCAGCCGCCATACGACACAGTTCAGGCCGCTGATTGTGAGCTAAGATGTTAGGTGTTGATTTTATGGAGGGAGGAAAATCGGAGAACCCGGCGAAAAACCCTTGCTCCCCTAACTGGATTTTGGATTATCACAATAGATTTTGTATGTTAGGCGGCGTTAAGACCTTAAGACTGAGTACCCGTGCCCAGTGCTCGGGGATTAGTCTGAACATCGTTCCCGAGCGAAAAACCAGGCACGGGCACTACCCGCTGATCTCCATATACAACTGGATAGGTCATTCCCTATGGCCAGCAGTCAAATATTTCGTGGCAGTCGCCGCCATCTTACGTAGTGGAACATATGACGCATTGCGGCCTTAGAACTTGTTTCCAATCCTAAAATTGACTAGCATAAGCAATCTTGACGTCAGCACGGTCAGATTATCCGGGGGTAGGAATATTATGTGTGCTGTGCCGGGGGAGTCGGAAAAGCCGTAAAGCAAACAACAGATGCCGGTTCGTTTAGTTTTCACTGTTTAACAACAAAATACAGTCAAACGATGGCAAGTACACAACACGAAATATTGTTAAGGCATTAAGATTACTATAAAAGACTTGATATTGAATTCTTCGTAGATTTTATAGTCTGTTTTTCAGTTTATATTATCGTGAAGTTTCTTCGTTGTCGGCACTGAAGAAAAACAACGAAATTTCAAGGTTTTATAGCTCAGTAACAGAAACAAATGCAAGAAATTAACGTTTTAAACCTTATTAAGTACTTCTTGTGTCCTTACATTCGTTTAAATTTTCTTAAAATAAATCTTTTTGTCTGTTTTCAATCTACGAAAGCTATGAACTTCAGTGGCAGCCATCTTGGGTAGTGATCACGTCATCATACAACTGGCACGCAAAATCCGGCCCAATGGCCCATCCAGTTGTATATTGAGATCAGTGGCACTACCTCGAGAGGTAGTACCCAGGCACCGTGCCGGGCACGAGCACCCATCTGAACGGGATTTTATGGTGCCCAGCACTTTTAACCAAGACAACATGCATACATGAACGTGTCTGAACAGTATACCAGTGCATTTAGTGCTCGTTCCCGGGCACTCAGTCTGAACGCCGCCTTATTGATCCGAGTAACTCAATGCCTTTACCAAAAATCCCTACTGTATAAAAAGAGAATAAAAGAGTACTGTGTAGGCAGTGTTTAGGATAGAGCAAAGTGAAAAGGTGGTAAACTGCCGAGAATAGTTTTGATAACGAAATACTGACGTTATAAACTAAACTAAACTAAACTAAACTAAACTGAACTGAACTGAACTGAACTGAACTGAACTGAACTGAACTGAACTAAACTAAACTAAACTAAACTAAACTAAACTAAACTAAACTAAACTAAACTGAACTGAACTGAACTGAACTGAACTGAACTGAACTGAACTGAACTGAACTGAACTGAACTAAACTAAACTGAACTGAACTGAACTGAACTGAACTGAACTAAACTAAACTAAACTAATCTTATTTATACTGGATAGCTCTATCAGTTAATAGCTAACTATTCTCCCTAGAGGTGCAGTAAGGGCCATCCCTCATTGGTCCAGTATTTCTACAGGAGGAAACCTGGAGTCAAACTGGACGCACTCTTCTCACATGCGGCCAAGGTGAAATTTTAATCAGATAACTGCCGAGAACAGGAATTGAACCCAGGTCGCAGAGGTGAAAGGCACGTGTGCTAACCACTGTGCCACCAACACCCCGATATTATAGTGTATGAGCCAGACGGTTTGTTGGTACCACTCTAGGGGACAAAGGGTGACGTACATTTTTGAAAAGATCTTTATGCGTAGTAAATGAATATGTGTGATAGCATTTTCCCAAGTGTCATCTTCTATCATTTTTCAGAAAAGTCGGTTTGGCACATTATTTTGCTTTATGCCGCCATGTTTGATAGATCTAAACTTCTATTTTGCGATCTATTTAGGGTCTAGAAAATATTTTGCAAAATATGGACAAAATGGCTCCTTTTTGTTGCCCTGTGGGTATGATATTTTTTAGACCCAAAAAATGTTTCATATAAAGTATTATGTAATAGATACAGCATGAGCAGCCGATCTGTATCTGATTTACAAGGCGAGCTGCAAGCGAGCCGTAGTAAATCAGTTACAGATCGGCTGCGAATCAAATGGACGCATCTAAATCGGTTCGGCTACTTATCAAATGGACCCATCTAAATAGCCATGTTTTCAAACTATTTTTCAAGTTGGAGTGATTTGAGGAAAAAGTTGATGTAAATCAGAATGATTTTATTTACAGATATTGATTAAACATTAATTTCTTTTGAATTTTCTTCATGAGTTATTAATGATTTGATAAAGTATTATAAAAGTGTAGAAGAATGAAACAAATTAAATAGCGATATAATGGAATTTCTAGCTCTCGTGCTGGAAAACTGTCTGTTGGGTATTACGTTTAGAAAACTATGTAGCCGTTTCCCCCTGAAAATGACACATCTGGAAATGCTATCATCCAAAAATGTAGACTAGGGATGTTGACCTACATCGCCATGAACATTAGCTTTTGTCCCTCCAAGTGGTACCAATCGATGAATTTTAGTGTGCCAATCTACTAGCACGATTTCCTCATTAATAGTAATGAGGGACGTTTAGTCTAATTGTCCCTCATGAATACTGGATGAGGGACGTTTAGTCTAATTGTCCCTCATGAATACTGGATGAGGGACGTTTAGTTTAATTGTCCCTCGTGAATACTGGATGAGGGACGTTATTAGTCTAATTGTCCCTCGTGAATACTGGATGAGGGACGTTTAGTCTAATTGTCCCTCGTGAATACTGGATGAGGGACGTTTAGTCTAATTGTCCCTCATGAATACTGGATGAGGGACGTTCAGTCTAATTGTCCCTCATGAATATTGGATGAGGGACGTTTAGTCTAATTGTCCCTCATGAATACTGGGTGAGGGACGTTTAGTCTAATTGTCCCTCGTGAATACTGGATGAGGGACGTTTAGTCTAATTGTCCCTCATGAATACTGGGTGAGGGACGTTTAGTCTAATTGTTCCTCATGAATACTGGATGAGGGACGTTCAGTCTAATTGTCCCTCATGAATACTGGATGAGGGACGTTTAGTCTAACTGTCCCTCATGAATACTGGATGAGGGACGTTCAGTCTAATTGTCCCTCATGAATACTGGATGAGGGACGTTCAGTCTAATTGTCCCTCATGAATACTGGATGAGGGACGTTCAGTCTAATTGTCCCTCATGAATACTGGATGAGGGACGTTCAGTCTAATTGTCCCTCATGAATACTGGATGAGGGACGTTTAGTCTAATTGTCCCTCATGAATACTGGATGAGGGACGTTTAGTCTAATTGTCCCTCATGAATACTGGATGAGGGACGTTTAGTCTAATTGTCCCTCGTGAATACTGGATGAGGGACGTTATTAGTCTAATTGTCCCTCGTGAATACTGGATGAGGGACGTTTAGTCTAATTGTCCCTCGTGAATACTGGATGAGGGACGTTTAGTCTAATTGTCCCTCATGAATACTGGATGAGGGACGTTCAGTCTAATTGTCCCTCATGAATACTGGATGAGGGACGTTTAGTCTAATTGTCCCTCATGAATACTGGGTGAGGGACGTTTAGTCTAATTGTCCCTCGTGAATACTGGATGAGGGACGTTCAGTCTAATTGTCCCTCATGAATACTGGGTGAGGGACGTTTAGTCTAATTGTTCCTCATGAATACTGGATGAGGGACGTTCAGTCTAATTGTCCCTCATGAATACTGGATGAGGGACGTTTAGTCTAATTGTCCCTCATGAATACTGGATGAGGGACGTTTAGTCTAGTTGTCCCTCATGAATACTGGATGAGGGACGTTCAGTCTAATTGTCCCTCGTGAATACTGGATGAGGGACGTTTAGTCTAATTGTCCCTCATGAATACTGGATGAGGGACGTTTAGTCTAATTGTCCCTCATGAATACTGGATGAGGGACGTTTAGTCTAATTGTCCCTCGTGAATACTGGGTGAGGGACGTTTAGTCTAATTGTCCCTCGTGAATACTGGATGAGGGACGTTTAGTCTAATTGTTCCTCATGAATACTGGATGAGGGATGTTTAGAACTAAACGTCCCTCATCCAGTATATTGATGAGGGAAATACGACATTAATCGTCCTCTCAAACAAAGGATTTCGAGTTGACCATACATAACTTGTAATACATGTCGTTTTCAAACAATATTTAGGTTGTTCTATCACGTTTACAAGAATTTCTACACAAGTTACTCAATTTAGCGATAGGGTGTGGGCACAAGCGAACCAACATCGAGGCATCCAAGTGCTTAGCTGGTCTTATAAACAGAATAAAAGATGGTAGGTAAGATGTTTTGCGAAGAAATATTTCATAAACGAGTGGGAGTGTTTTACCAGGGGTTACAAACACGAGAGGACAATGAAAATTACGAGGCCGTTAACCGAGTATTTTTTATTGTTCTTGAGTGTTCGTAAAACGTGAAATGAAAATCACGAGGCTGAATGCCGAGTGAATTTTATTGTTTTCGACAGTGCTGTGAGTAACTTCGTTACAAGTATACTAGTTACATGTAATCGTTACTTTTTTGAGTAACTTTACCGGTAACTATAGTTACTTTTTTCAGGAGGTAACTGTAACTGTAACTGGTTACAAAAAGTAGGAATAAAAAGTACATCTGCCGTCGAAAGCGCCGTTACTTTTTGTGATATCCATCGCCAAGTCGTTGTTCAACGTCGTAGCCAGGCTCGAATCTTCGTCACACGCCGCTGCAATGCATTCTGGACAATCTGTATGCAAATGCGATATTAATAACATGCATACACGTGCATTTATTCATTCACTCGTCGACATAGCGATTACACACATAGTAGCGCATCAAGATGTATTCGGCACAGCCAGTATCTGAGCTGCAGTTATTTCTGGAAAGCCGAAGCTGCGCCAGCTTTTCATTGAACTGAACACACCGCTGCCTGCAAGTGCAGCATGTGAAAGGCTGTTAAGTTGCGCAGGATTAATTTTCAGACCACATCGTTTATCAATGTAGTTTTGTCTAATTCACATGCATTCTCGATTTTAATAGCCGAACGAAAGAATAGGTGTAACTTTGTAATTCATATTGTAACTAGTCACAAAATTTTTAAAGTAACTTTGTAACTGTAACTAGTTACTTTTTTTTCATTGTAACTTGTATCGGTAACTAGTTACTTTTCTGATGATGTAACTGTAACTGTAACTAGTTACAAAAATTATGTAACTATTACGGCACTCGTTTTCGAATGTTTTACAAACACGAGAGAACATTGAAAATGACTTGGTTCCAACGGCCGAATGATTTTTGCTGTTCTCGAGTGTTTGTGACCCCTGGTAAAACACAATACACGGGTTTATGAAATAGCTTCTCAATCGTCTATTTAGTAAAATTTGCGAGAGACTTCGTGATATTGGTGCCAATTAGATTAGACAATGGTACTGTATATTAGTACCCAATGGTCGCATGTTGAATATATAATTGAGAAATGCGATAAGAAACGCTTCTTTGTTTGTGCCGTTTATTATCTGATTTCTTAATTATGCACGACCTTTACCGGGTTTCAAAACTCGTGCATATGACCAAATAGTTTTCTTTGATTGGCTAATTAATTTAATTTTTTTAATTTTTTTAAAATTAATTTAATGAATTTGTCACAGCATTATATAATTATACAATAAATGATTACAATGCATGATGTACTGTATAATAAACGAGCAGGAGTGTTTTATCAGATATAAAGACACGAGGCGAAGCCGAGTGTTTTTATATCTGATAAAACACGAACTGCGAGTTTATTATACGGCTTCAAAAACGAACCACTTGGTAAGTTGATTGGCGGAGTTAGTTTGAAAAATAACCTTGTCCAAGCCGAGAAAATCAAAGCTAAAGTTTATGTAAATCAGGAGAAATCTTTATCACATATAAAGATACGATACGGTCATGATTTTCTTTTGTGTTTTCCTCATGAATTATTAATGAGTTTTTGAAATCACAATAAATACAAATAACTAACAAGATACAAGCAAAAAAAAAGAAAAAACCCCAACAAAAAACAACACTGAATGTGACAGGAGTAAGGAATAGGACTCACGTCCCAATTGACACCCAACCCCTCAATTCTATAGGAAAGCATATATAAGAAACATAACTATAACTTAACACGCAACTATTTTAAGATTAGCTCACGAATTATTAATAAGTTTGAGAAGTTAAACTAATTCGGAATAGATCTTTACATTATGTGATGTTTAACTTCAATTAGAGAAAAATGTCGACGAGGAAGTTTCAAAATGTGTTCAAACATTGGACCCACTGTTGGTGCAACAAAAAAACGAAGATGAAAAATGGCGAGCGACAATGGTTCTAATATGGGTTAGTGATGGTTCAGTTTGTCAGGGATTTTATTTTATGTTTTCCTCTTGATTATTAATGAGTTTTTGAAGCAGAATTTAAATTGAATTCCGTGCTAGTAATTGCATTAGCATCTGACACTTTTGTTTGTTCGTTAGATAACTAAAGCTTTATTAATTCGGGCCCATAATCGCGGAATACAACTACTTGAAAAGGTAGGTTTAAATAATTAAAGTATCATTACGTTAGTAAATTAATTAATTGTATAACTTTTGAATTTTGTAAGTTAATTAATTGTTAAACATGTAAATTAATTATGTAAAATATGTAAATTAATTATGTTGATTATGTAAATTAATTTTGTTAATTATGTAAATTAATTAATTATGTAAATATATTAATGTTACTTAATTACGTTAATTATGTTAATAAATTATGTAAATCAATTATAAATCAAGTGTGTTAATTATGTAAATTAATTAATTATGTTATTTAATTAATTATGTAAATTAATTATTTATGTTATTTCATTAATTTTGTTAATTACGTAAATTACTTAATCATGTTAATTATGTAAATTATGAATTATGTAAATGATTAAGCATATTAATTATGTAAATCAATTGTGTTAATTATGTAAATTAATTAATTATGTGATTCAATTAATTTTTCTAATTATGTAATTTAATTATGTTAATTATGTAAATGATTAATTAATTATGTTAATTATGTTAATTATGTAATCATTTACATAATGTTGATTATGTAAATGAATTAATTATTTTAATTAATTTATTACGTTAATTATGTTAATTAACTTATGTTAATTATATTAATTAATATATAAACAGTTACTAGGTCTGTTTTCTGATCTCGTCATTGGTCAAGTTGCTGCTGATGGCTTCTACATTATCATGTCTACTCCTAATGACGTCATGGTGAATTCGTCCTGTGCGAACATTAAGGTCAGTGGATATTTCTTTCATTTTATTTTCTGTGGATAAAGCGCTTACATCAGGACTCATGTGAAAATATCTTTACGTTATAGTCCGTTTCCGCTTGCTTTTGAAATCCGATACGTATAATTGAAATGAACATTCCGAACTACGTTGCAATGTTCCGAACTATGTTGCGAGGTAGATACAAATTTAAGTCGGTAATTTGTTTCTGCTTAACCAAGTTATCTATTATTATAATCTATGCAACAAGTAATCTTCTTCTTCGTGATTTTACCAAAGGAATTCAGTTCAAAACTTATTAAATTCGAACTTCACGACGAACTTCACAACGAACTTCGCGAACTTCCGTACCAAGTTCCCAACTTCCAACGAATGTTGACAAACGAATTTCAAAAGCAAGCTGAAACTGACGATAAGACACAAATCCTGTCTATAGTCTACAATGCTTAGTTTAAATGGGCCGTGTGTAATTCTTTTTTGTTTCTTTTTTTTTGTCAATGGAAGTTGATGTACAAACAAAGAATTTTTATTCAAATTTCACCAGTATTGACAGAACGGTTTCACTCTAGTCCAAAAGGTTTGTAAATGGTTAATTACATTATTACCAATAATAGGTTATTGTTGTTTGTGGTGGCAGTGTTGGTGGTGGTTCTGTTGTGAGTGGCGGTAGGGCTAATGGTGGTAGTGGTGGTGGTGGTGGTGGTGGTGGTAGGGGTAATGGTGGTGGCAGTGTTAGTGGTCGTAGTTGTTGTGGTAGTGGTGCGGCTGCTGTTTGTGGTGGTGGTAGTGTTACTGTTGAACTAGTGCACTTATCACACTAACTTAGTCTTTACTGTTATTTTTCAGAACAAAAACACCTTTATTTGTCTGCGTTGTCGCATATTCTGCACTGGCTACCCAAGCAAGTTCTGCTGAGTGAAATACCAACTGTACGTTGTTTCAGTTTTGGTTATGCATGTTTGTCTAGTCTAGTCTAGTCTAGTCTAGTCTAGTCCAGTCCAGTCCAGTCCAGTCCAGTCCAGTCCAGTCCAGTCCAGTCCAGTCCAGGCCAGGCCAGGCCAGGCCAGGCCAGGCCAGTCCAGTCCAGTCCAGTCCAGTCCAGCCCAGCCCAGCCCAGCCCAGTCCAGTCCAGGCCAGGCCAGGCCAGGCCAGGCCAGTCCAGTCCAGTCCAGTCCCGTCTCGTCTAGTCTTGTCGCGTTGTGTAATGTTTTGTCCTATCCTGTCATCTCTTGTCTTATGTTGTCTTTGCCTTGTCTCGTCCCGTCTTGCCACGCTTCGTCTCGTTTCGTCTCGTCTCGCTTTTTGTCGTCTCTTCTTGTCTTGTCTTGTCTTGTCTCGTCTCGTCTCGTCTCGTCTCTTCCCGTCCCGTCCCGTCCCGTCCCGTCCCGTCCCATCCCGTCCCGTCCCGTCCCGTCCCGTCCCGTCCCGTCCCGTCCCGTCCCGTCCCGTCTCGTCTAGTCTCGCTGCGTCTCACCTCACGTCACCTCGCAACGCCTCCTCTCGCCTCGCTTTCTCTCGTCTCGTCTTGTCTCGTCTCGTCTCGTTTCGTCTCGTCTCGTCTCGTCTCGTCTCGTCTCGTCTCGTCTCGTCTCGTCTCGTCTCGTCTCGTCTCGTCTCGTCTCGTCTCGTCTCGTCTCGTCTCGTCTCGTCTCGTCTCGTCTCGTCTCGTCTCGTCTCGTCTCGTCTCGTCTCGTCTCGTCTCGTCTCGTCTCGTCTCGTCTCGTCTCGTCTCGTCTCGTCTCGTCTCGTCTCGTCTCGTCTCGTCTCGTCTCGTCTCGTCTCGTCTCGTCTCGTCTCGTCTCGTCTCGTCTCGTCTCGTCTCGTCTCGTCTCGTCTCGTCTCGTCTCGTCTCGTCTTGTCTTGTCTTGTCTTGTCTTGTCTCGTCTCGTCTTGTCTTGTCTATACGAGACTAGTATTAAGTATCCATTTCTTTCTAGCTTCTTCCATTATTGGTGCAGTCGTTATCGTGTGAGGAGACTAGTCTACAGTTGTCAACATTAGACACCTTCTATTCTCTCACACATGATGTTCCAAAGATCATAGCGCAGTATATCACGTCACTCATTCCCAGGTTCCTACATTTGGCGCAGAATGCGCAGCCACTGGTGAGAGCAATAGAGATAATATTATAGAAATTTGATTTTACAAACTTTCCCTTGGGTTTGTGACAGTTAGATTCCTTTTTTTTAAAAGAAAATTCGTAACATGGCTCTCAAGTGTCTTGGTGTTTTAACTGTTCTACCACATCACGAAGTAAGTAAGAATTAACTTAATGCTGAACTTAACACTGATAGCGTGGTATTGACAATACCCATTCCATTCCATTCCATTCCATTCCATTCCATTCCATTCCATTCCATTCCATTCCATTCCATTCCATTCCATTCCATTCCATTCCATTCCATTCCATTGCATTTCATTGCATTACATTACATTACATTACATTACATTGCATTGCATTGCATTGCATTGCATTGCATTGCATTGCATTGCACTGCATTACATTGCATTACATTGCATTGCATTGCATTGCATTACATTACATTACATTACATTGCACTACATTGCATTACACTACATTACATTGCATTACATTACGTTGCATTACATTACATTACATTGTATTACATTGCATTACATTGCATTACATTGCATTACATTGCATTACATTGCATTACATTACATTGCATTGCATTGCATTGCATTGCATTGCATTACATGGCATCGCATCGCATCGCATCGCATCGCATTGCATTGCATTGCATTACATTACATTACATTGCATTGCACTACATTACATTGGAGACCTTAAGGTGGCTCCACACAGTTTCTTGAAAAATGGAAAATACAAGTTTGAGAGTCCAAAACACGTGCATGAACAATTCCAAAAAAGAATAAAACTAAGTTATGCATAATTAAATAGTCTGACAGTCAAAACCTGTTACCAAATAAATAGCAACAGTTGTTGCTATGGCAACAATGACGTTTCAAAATGGCTACCAAATAACCTTCAAACTAATTTAATTCGAAAAAAACTTTGGTGACCCCCAATTTTTTTTTCATTAAAACTTTTCTTAAAGTATGAGTAATCAATAGGCCGATTTTAAAAAAATTCTGTAGAAGGAATAATTTTTTTTTCGGAAAAATCATGTTTGTTAATTTTTAAAAAATTTCGTTCTACAGAATTTTTTTTAAATCGGCCTGTTGATTACTCATACTTCCAGGAAAGTTTTAATGAAAAAAAAATTGGGGGTCACCAAAGTTTTTCTCGAATTAAATTAGTTTGAAGGGTAATTGGCAGCCATTTTGAGATGTCATTGTTGCCATAGCAACAACTGTTGCTATTTATTTAGTAACAGTTTCTTATTGTCCGACTGTTTAACTATGCATAACATTTAGTTTTATTCTTTTTCCGAATTGTTTAATCACATGTTTTGGACTCTCAAACTTGTATTTTCCATTTTTCAAGAAACTGTATGGAGCCACCTTAAGATACCCCAAGGTACGGTTTATGGGTACGGGTACCATCACTTTTGTTTACCCGTACCCGTAGTCGTATGTACGGGTAGACCATGATCTACCACGGGAAAACGGGTAGATATTACGAGTAAAAAAAATATGGCGGTACCCGTACCCGTAAACCGAACCCCGGGGTATCTTAAGGTCTCTATTACATTACATTGCATTGCATTACATTACATTACATTACATTACATTACATTACATTACATTACATTACATTACATTACATTACATTACATTACATTACATTACATTACATTACAGTACATTACTTCGCATTACACTGCCTTGCATTGTATTGCATTGTATTGTATTGTATTGCATTACATCGCATCGCATCGCATCGCGCGACGCGGCGCGGCGCGGCACTGCACTGCACTGCACTGCACTGCACTGCACTGCACTGCACTGCACTGCACTGCACGCACTGCACTGCACTGCACTGCACTGCACTGCACTGCACTGCACTGCACTGCACTGCACTGCACTGCACTGCACTGCACTGCACTGCACTGCACTGCACTGCACTGCACAGCACTACTGCACTACTGCACTGCACATCACATCACTGCACTGCACTGCACTACACTACAGGGCATCACATTACATTACATTAAATCACATTACATTTGTACGACAGAGTACAGTATGCAATACAGTACAGTGCAATGCAGTACAGTACAGTACAGTACAGTACAGTACAGTACAGTACAGTACAGTACAGTACAGTACAGTACAGTACAGTACAGTACAGTACAGTACAGTACAGTACAGTACAGTACAGTACAGTACAGTTCAGTACAGTACAGTACAGTACAGTACAGTACAGTACAGTGCAGTACAGTACAGTGCAGTACAGTACGTGCAGTTCAGTTCAGTTCAGCACGGCACTGTATGAAAACGTTTTGTTTTTGTTTTTTTTATAGATCTATCCTTATAAAAATCAAGTAGCGAGGACGTTAGTGAAATGTTTAGATGATCACAAAAGACTTGTAAGAAAGGAAGCTGTCAAGTGTCGAAATGAATGGTAAACAACTGAAACTAGTTTTGTCTGTCTTTGTTTTTATTGTTCATTATTACACATGAAGTTAACAATAGTTCCATTGTCTTTACTCCAGGATTCTCCTTGGTATGGCTGTTGACTGACATCGAGTGAACTGACGGTCCAAAGAAATTCAGACAGCAACGTGCCTGAGACCTGAATGGCATCAGATGATACGGTGGAAAACACTGAATGATCTCAGTCCATGGTGGAAAATGATGAAGCTGACCTGCGATTGGGTGTGACGTTGTCAGACGTGAATTACTCGTCAATGTCTGATTTCTGGGGTGGAGTTATGTATTCTCAGTTTCGTTTCAGAAAATCACGGCACAGATTCTAGTGATACACTCACAGATAACTATAAAGCAGCTAACATGTATATAACCAAGTTGATACAGATATAAACCCAACAAATATTGCAGGACAATGCATTACTGCTTTTAATCAAACCGCAGTAAAAAAAGCATTGCTTTTATATGAGAAATTAAATGCAAGATCGAGAGACGGTATAAAACTTTGGAATTCTTATTTTTTATGATTAGTCTGACATGGTTTCGGTATTACGATAGAAATTGACTTTTTGGGACTTGCTTGCTTTTTTCCCGCCAAGTGCGCATGTACGTAATATGCGTACCTGTTTTTATTGTTTTTCAGCACGGAAAGCGCGGGATTAATTGACACAGGTCCACTTGTTGTTACCTGTATACAAAATGTGAAGGTAAAGAAGGGAGTTGAAAGTGGTTGTTATCAAGGTTTTATCACATTTTATCCCAATTGCAACTTTTGCCCAAAAATCCGCGTAGACAAAACTCGCCCCATTCCCCTTCATTATTACATCATATTATATTATTACATCTATTACATCATATTATGTATTTCTATAATAATATGATGTAATCAGCTCGAAGGGGAATGGGGCGAGTTTTGTCTACGCGGATTTTTGGGCTACTATGCTTTAGCTACAACAATCGAAATATAGTAAGGTTAGATATACTGCCGAAACAGAGAACGTAGGAGTCTTAGCTAGGTGGTTTTCACTTTATATGAAAATTTTCCAGAAATACTCGTAATAACCAGGTTTAATAATTTAGATTTTAGAGTTTTGTGACGTCACAGTGAAAAACATAAATACTCCTGTAAACAGGCCAGGCGGGGATCAATTCAAGGGGGGTCGAGGCACGCATACTTTAATATGCATGACTGTGTTACGACTTTCTACTTCTCTTGATAGTGGTACACCCACTCAAAATTACTACCCCACAATGCTGGATCGCAATAGCATGTTTTTCCACGACCAATTACCACACCTCCCGTCTAGAAGATGCGCTTGCCTGCGCGCATCTGCGATCGTATAGGTAAAGTGCACTTATGACACTAGGTAGTCTTACTTTTATTTTCTCGATAATATCATGTTTGCGGGAATTTCTTTTGTTCAAAGAGTTGTTAATGCCAACTAATATACCTCATTATTATATTCATTTTTACTAATCCTGTCTGATTAGATCTAATCATACCTGGTTTAACGTCAATGGAAGTGACAACAAAAGAAATTCCCGCAAACATGATGATATTACAAAGGAATATAGCATAAAAAGAGGTACAATTAGCTAATACACGTCTTTTTATGCTATTACTTATAACTTAAAGGCAAACGAGAACGCAAGTCATCGCAAGTTGGCAGTCACAAATTTCTGTGGCGGTCTTTCGAACACCCAAATTAAAGTGCCTATGAAATGAAATTTTTTATTGCTTCATTTAAAAGAGCATCAAAAAGTAGGACAACATGCAGTTTACCTTTCCTTGATATCTTTTATAGAGCGTTTTCACTCACGTGATCGGTGGCCCATTGGGGTGGTGAAACAATACGAAATATTTGAATAAGAAAGAGCTAATTGCCATACCGTACACCAATATGGCCGCCATTTCATTGTTTTGGTACACCAATATGGCCGCCATGACGTAAGATGAAAACGCTCTATAGTTCCAAAGTTGTAAAGATGTAAAGATGTCAAAATGAAGAAAAAAATATGGCACAAACAAATTGCTGATTCAGCGCAAATTGTGATGCCATGTGGTTTGCATGTTAATTTGGTGAATGTTTAAATGAACTTTTGCTCAGTTTATGCTATGTGTCAGAATCAAATAAACCTTTGCACACATATAGTGCAAGATGAAACAGTTGATAATATCACCAATTTTGCAATTTTGTTGTCAAGGTAACACTGTTGTACCCAGGCCCCTTGCACGGATTTTATATATAAACCGCCCTGATAAGAATAAAATAATATCAGACAAGTGCTTGTCATACCTTGCATGCCTAAAATACGTTTATACTATAATAATTTGAAAATTATGCCCACAGAAGTAAATACATGGTGTTTTATAAAATCCGTGCAAGGGGCCTGTGTACAACTGTTACCTTGACAACAAAATTGGTGATTTTGTCAACTGTGTTTCATCTTGCACTATATGTGTGCAAAGGTTCATTTGATTCTGACACACAGTAACTGAGCTATAGTTCATTTAAACATTCACCAAATTAACATGCAAACCGCATGACGTCACACTTTGTGCTGAATCAGCAAATTGTTTGTGCCATATTTTTTCTTCATTTTGACATCTTTAAATCTTTATAACTCTGGAACTATAAAAGATATCAAGGAACGGTAAACTGCATATTGTCCTACTTTTTGATGCTCTTTCAAATGAAGCAATAAAAAATTTAATTTCATTGCATAGGCACTTTAAAGGCAAACGAGAACGCAAGTCATCGCAAGTTGGCAGTCACAAATTTCTGTGGCGGTCGTTCGAACACCCAAATTAACAAAATAAAGGTTTCATGAGTGTTTTAAACAAGTTTTAACTTTGTCACGGTACATAATATTTTCGGGAAATTATTCAGAGCGGCTGGCTGAGATAGCGTGACTGCCAACTTGCGATGACTTGCGACAACCCTATCAAAGGAGAACGCATATTCTGTTTTTCGCGCGTGGCACACGCCACTTTCGCGTCGCTCGGGGCAAAACCACGCGAATACAAAGAATGTTTATGTCATCATAACAATATTCTGTATTTCCTATGGTTATTAATTCTGATGACTCATAACAATATTGGATATTAACTACGATCATGAAGTTCTGGAGTTTTCCGTTGCTTTGTTTTCTCCTTGTGTTCGGAAAGATAAGAAATATAATTGGTGAGTATGTATATAAATATAAATTTCAAATTATTCAAACCACAGCTGTCCAGCTGTTTTAAAAGCTAGGACATCTCCCAGCTGTTCTTTGATATTAATTTTTTTTTATTGCAGTACTTGTGGCTACTTTTGACATTTGTTAGTTTTAATACGTAGCAGTTTTTTTAACTACAGAATATGAACTGTAAATGCCTTGTACAAAATATAAAACCATAAGATGATTACCTTGCGTTTACACGATACCGGCACAAAATAACATGAAATGTTATGCTGTATTTGCATACCGGCATGATTTTATTCTGTTTTCAAATTGTACTGGCATCGTGTAAATGGGGTCTAAGATCCTACTTGATTATGTTAGCTAAATGAGCCTAAATCAGCTAATATTGGTGGGAGGAGGGATGAGGGCTGTAACAAAGTGAGGTTTCAGGGGGGGGGGGTGTAATTTTTGGGTGTCAGCAAAACGTTAAAAATTAAATTATACTTACATTGACTTTGTTACCAATACTGGGACTATTAATATTTTTCTTTTAAAACTAAGTAGATTTATGGTATAATATTGCTTAATTGATCCTCTGTTAGCAGTCATAATTTGTACATCCTGTGTTGTAATTGTACTGTTTGTACTTTACTGTATTGTATTGTATTTGTATTACATTCACAATTGTACTGTATTGTATTGCATTACATTGTACTGTATTGTATTATACTGTATTGTACTGTGTTGTGTTGTGTTGTGTTGTGTTGTGTTGTGTTGTTTTGTGTTGTACTGTACTGTACTGTATTCATTGTTGTATATGTTACTTTTATGACATATAAACCTATATAACTATCCATAATAAACTATGCATTTATTTTAGGACAAAATGTTTACTCTGTAGCTGATGTGATGTTATTTGAAAGCAATGATTTAATTTATTTCCATGTGATCCGACCAGCAAAAGTAAGCTATGTATTTAAAGCCAAACCAGCCCAGGACTTTGGGGAGTGTTTTGTAAGTTAATTTACTCAATATATACAGTACTGCTTAGAAATAACCTAACAGTGCAGCTGAGGTTAAGTTAAACAATGATAGAAATATGGTATGTAAAACTTTAGTAAAGCACAATAAAATTATCTAGTAACACGTACAGAAAACAGTCCATATTTTTATTCATATAGTGTTTTAGAGACAGTTTCCATGGCATACACATAAAAACGCACAAGCTGTTACATACCTGCAAGCAAGTTGTTACAAGGCTGTTCAACAGGCTGTCACCGTCATGTGTTTGCACTGGCTGTCCCAGTCTGTCATGTCTGTAACAGGTTGTTTACAACTGTAACAAGGCTGATGACTCCAACAGACTGATGACAAGTTGTTCCAACAACCTGTTACCGCTCTGCACTTAACAAGTTGTTAACAGGTTGATGCTAACAAGGTTGTAGCAGCTTTCTTGAATGAACAGCATTGTAATAACTTATTCTCAGCATTGGTGTAGAGTTTTGTTTTCGTCTAGGGGGCTGAAGTGCTGAACAGGGCCTTTCTAAGAATTTTCTCGTGGGGGGCGTTTACAAAAAGGGATTTTTCTAGGGGGGTATGGGGGCATGCCCTCCCGGAAATTTTTGAAATTTAGAGTCTTGGAAATGCCATTTCCTGCATTCTGAGGGGTGATTTTTAAGAACACTGAAGGTCATAAAATGTCATAAAAACTAGTTAAAAAACAACACATCTCAACAATTTTTCAATTTTGTGTTTACTGGGTTGACTTATCACTGTATATGGGTGCTTTTGGCTGACAGGAATGAGGCTGTAACAGTTACTTTAACCTAACCAGTAACCTATAATTTGTGAATGGTGATTGATGAGTCAGTTGCTGCAAAATTTCTGGGGGGGGGCTCAGTCCCCCATTGAGATTTCTCCGGGGGCTAAAGCCCCTCAGCCCCCACCCCCCATACTCTATGCCTATGGTTGCCAGCCTTGCTATAAGCCTGTTGCAAACACCTCCTGTTGACAAGCTGTGAGATTTTTATGTGTATAGCAAAGGGGGGTGAGAGAGGGGGCTGATTACCCCACCCCCCCAATGAGCTCCAAGACTATTCTCATGAAAAGTTTAAATCCTTGAAGAAACTTGTTGTGTGTGTGTGTGGGGGGGCGGGGGGAGGAGGGGGGGGGTTAAGGTTACAGTTATTTTAAGGCCATTAGTGAGTAGACTAGTAAGGTGTTAACTAATTACATAAAAGTCCTATAAGGCTGAGGCATGCATATATCATTGCTATAAATTACAAGACTTACAATACTAAAGGAAATTGCCTAGCTGACTTATTTTTACATTTACAACTAGTTTATATGAATAAATCTAAAAATGTTCTGATGCGTATCCTATTTCTATGTTCTGGTTTGATTTCAACAAAATTATTGTAATTTATGGCTTTCAGATTACTCAAAATACTTTCCTCAAAATGCAGGAAATTATTAGTGTTTTAGAGACCCTATATAGAAATCCAAAATTTTCCGGGGAAGCATGCCCCCCCCCCCACTGGGCAGTTTAACTAATACTGAACACTGAGGTTCAACCTTCATTTGACTTGGTTTTTGTTATGGTATTTCTGAGCAGTATACATGCAAGTACATGCAGGTATACTGTATTCTGTATTTGTTATAATAATATTGACTATGCAATATAATATTCAATTCTGATAATTCACAGGATGTGTCCTGAATATACTGACATTTAATTCGTTTCTTTTTAATTTTATTTTTAATTCAGAATAGATTTTATAATCAGATTAATTTGGTACCAGTCAACCCACCCCAAGGATGTCAGCGAGTGAAAAACCAAGCCCTTGTTTCTGGAGCAATTGCATTAATAGAGCGTGGGTAAGTATAAAAATTATGAGAATGAGTGGGTTTTAAAAATGTAATTATTCCCCCTCCACACACACACACCCCACACACACCCCACACACACATGCCCCCCCCCACACACACACACCACACACACATGCCCCCCACACACACACACATGCCACACACACACATGCCACACACACACACATACACATGCCCCCCCACACACACCACACACACATGCCCCCCCCCCACACACACCACACACACCCCACACACATGCCCCCCCCCCACACACACACCCCACATACACACACCCCACACACATGCCCCCCCCACACACACACCCCATACACGTGCCCCCCACACACTCCACACGCATGACCCCCCCACACACACACCACCCACACACATGCCCCCCCCACACACACACACACACCCACACACATGCCCCCCTCACACACACACCACACCCACACACATGCCCCCCCCACACACACACCACACCCACACACATGCCCCCCCCCCACACACACACCACACCCACACACATGCCCCCCCACACACACACACACCACACCCACACACATGCCCCCCCCCACACACACACCACACCCACACACATGCCCCCCCCCCACACACACCACACCCACACACATGCCCCCCCACACACACACCACCCACACACATGCCCCCCCACACACACATTACACCCACACATGCCCCCCACACACACACCACACCCACACACATGCCCCCCCACACACACACACCACCCACACACATTCCCCCCCCCCACACACACACCACACCCACACACATGCCCCCCCACACACACACACCACCCACACACATGCCCCCCCCCCACACACACACACCACCCACACACATGCCCCCCCCCACACACACACCACCCACACACATGCCCCCCCCACACACACACACCACCCACACACATGCCCCCCCACACACACACACCACCCACACACATGCCCCCCCCCCCACACACACACCACACCCACACACATGCACCCCCCACACACACACCACCCACACACATGCCCCCCCCCACACACACACACCACCCACGCACATGCCCCCCCCCACACACACACCACACCCACACACACCACACCCACACACACCACACACACATGCCCCCCCACACACACACCCCACACACATGCCCCCCACACACACACACACTCCACACACACCACACACACACACCCCACACACATGTCCCCCCCCACACACCCCACACACACATGTCCCACACACACACATGCCCCCTACACACACCCCCTCCCCATATACACATACTCATAGAGATCAGTGCCCCCACTTCACACCCATCCCCCCCCCCACGCACACCCCTACACACACATACCCTTTCCATATACACACACTCATAGAGATCAGTGCTCCACTTCCCTCCCATCACCCCACACCCACTCACACCCCCCTCCCACACACACACCCTTCCCACATACACACTCATAGAGATCAGTGCCCCCACTTCCCACCCATCACCCCACTCACACCCCCATCCCCCCCCCCCCACACACCCTTCCACATACACACACTCATAGAGATCAGTGCCCCACTTCCCACCCATCACCCCACACCCACTCACACACCCCTCCCACACACACCCCCTTCCCACATACACACACACATAGAGATCAGTGCCCCACTTCCCCCCCACACACACACACACACCCTTCGCACACATGCGCTTTCTTAGTGGCCCTGATTCTAGCAGGCATTTTTCTATGATTTTGAAGGGTACAATTTTTTCCCCTACTTGTTATAGGGGCTGCTCATTTATATCCAAAGCCAGGAATGCTGAGGATGCTGGAGCTGTAGGTGTTTTAATAGCAGATAATGATGAAACTAATGACAGAATCATGATTAGTATGATTAAAGATGATACAAAGAGGAAGGTGAACATCCCTGCTGGATTCATTCTGGCAAAGGACAGGTAAAACTATCATTGTGAAACTCATTATGAAAGAGTTGTGAAGCAATGCATTTTGTATCCCTTGTACCCAGACTTTGCAAAAGGCAAACAGACAAGCAGACATTGAACATGGTGACCCACCCCCTTCTGTTAAACACAGTGACTTATTCTTGGGTTGGACATAGTGACTCATCTCTCTTTGTTCTGGACTGAGTGACTCCACCCTCCTTTGTTCTAGACAGGGTGACTCCACCCCCTTTGTTCTGGACAGGATGACTCCACCCCACCCTTTGTTCTGGACAGGGTGACTCCACCCCCCTTTGTTCTGGACAGGGTGACTCCACCTCCCCTTTGTTCTGGACAGGGTGACTCCACCCTCCTTTGTTCTGGACAGGGTGACTCCACCCCCCTTTGTTCTGGACAGGGTGACTCCACCCCCCTTTGTTCTGGACAGGGTGACTCCACCCCCCTTTGTTCTGGACAGGGTGACTCCTCCTCCCCTTTGTTCTGGACAGGGTGACTCCACCCTCCTTTGTTCTGGACAGGGTGACTCCACCTCCCCTTTGTTCTGGACAGGGTGACTCCACCCCCCTTTGTTCTGGACAGGGTGACTGCACCTCCCCTTTGTTCTGGACAGGGTGACTCCACCCTCCTTTGTTCTGGACAGGGTGACTCCACCTCCCCTTTGTTCTGGACAGGGTGACTCCACCCTCCTTTGTTCTGGACAGGGTGACTCCACCTCCCCTTTGTTCTGGACAGGGTGACTCCACCCTCCTTTGTTCTGGACAGGGTGACTCCACCTCCCCTTTGTTCTGGACAGGGTGACTCCACCTCCCCTTTGTTCTGGACAGGGTGACTCCACCCTCCTTTGTTCTGGACAGGAGGTGACTCCACCCCTCTTTGTTCTGGACAGGGTGACTCCACCCTCCTTTGTTCTGGACAGGGTGACTCCACCCTCCTTTGTTCTGGACAGGGTGACTCCACCCCCCGTTGTTCTGGACAGGGGATATTGTGCTGGAGCTACAGGTGACTCACTGTCTTGGTTGGACATGGTGACCCACCCCTTTTTTGCTGAATGTGGTGACCACCATCTTGTCCTGGACATGGTCACCCACCATCTTGTACTGTACGTTGCACTTTCATTATTGTTTATCACAATGTTCTGTCCATCATAGTGTTCTCCACTGGAAGAAATCTTGTTCCCAGAGCCTACACCAGCACGCAAACTATATAAGGCCCTGGGATAATCCATTGCTGGAAACCGAAAAACCTGTTGCCGATTGAAAAGAGCATGCGACCCCAGAAATAGACGTGATATCGAGATTATTCTGTGATCGAGATCTTCGCGAACCAATGTTTTTAGGGTTGCACTAGATAAGTCATTATAGAAACTAAACAGAAGGTCTACAAATTAAAGATAAACTGTTATAGACATCATTAATTTTCATAATAGTATGCTTTTAAATTAATAGCTTGCAATTTTGTGGAGCTGTCAAATCAAGTAATTTTACTTGGCTTGCCGGACACGCGTGACATCAGACAAGTACAGTATATAATATTTTGTGAATAGATAAGATATGATTCAGCTTTTGAGCTTCCCATATAGTTTTGCTTGGCATACGTTTATTGTCAGAGTTTTGTTGGTTACGATTTACACGAATTGCGATTATTTTATGACAACAAACTGAGTATTTAGAGTTGATGGGATTATTCCAGAGCTTTCGTTTGCGTGCCGGCGTAAACTCTGGGTACGAGATTGCACTGGGAGTGGAGAACATTGTTTTCTTACTCATCATCTTAAACTTTTGTTTTTCTACTTCACCAATTTTTTAGCCAGCATATTAAAGATGCTTTAAAAACAGAAGGTCTCTATGGTGCTGTTATTACCATCCCAGTAAATGTGACCACTTCACCAGAACTATTCACAAAACAACCACCATGGTCATATTGGTAACGGGTGGTACAAGTTGGGATCAATGATCTATATAAACTGAATAGGGCATTTCCTATGGCCAGCAGTCAAACATTTCGTGCCAGTCGCCGCCATCTTACGTAGTGGAACATATGACGCATTGCGGCCTTAGAACTTGTTCCCAATCCCAAAGTTGACTGGCA
Organism: Corallium rubrum; assembly: GCA_964035015.1. Taxonomy (NCBI): domain Eukaryota; kingdom Metazoa; phylum Cnidaria; class Anthozoa; order Scleralcyonacea; family Coralliidae; genus Corallium; species Corallium rubrum. Next base: position 1,472,405 of record OZ036007.1, on the reverse strand, counting down.
TAAGCAATCTTGACGTCAGCACGGTCAGATTATCCGGGGAAGGAATATTAAGTACTCTGTGCCGGGGGAGTCGGAAAAGCTGTAAAGCAAACAACAGATGGCGGTTCGTTTAGTTTTCACTGTTTAACAATAAATACAATCAAAAGATGGCAAGTACACAACGCGAGATATTGTTAAGGCATTAAGATCATTATAAAAGATACAATTTAAGACTTGGAATTGAATTCTTCGTAGATTTTTTAGTCTGTTTTTCAGTTTATATTATCGTGAGGTTTCTTCGTTGTCGGCACTGAAGAAAAACAACGAAATTTAAAGATTTTACAGCTCAGTAATGCAAGGAATTAGCGTATACAATTAATGTGTCTATGAAGCGTCTTAGCCTTTCGTTCATACGTAACACGGAAAATGCGTTTTGTGACATGGAAAATGCGTTTTGTGACACGAAAAATATTTGCCGTGACACGTAAAACTTTCGCATGACACGAAACATACTTTGCATGACGCGAAAAGTGCTTTGCATGACACGAAAAATGTTTTGCGTGACACGGAAAATATTTTTCGTGACACGGAAAATATTCTCCGTGACACGGAAAATGTTTCACGTGCCATGAAAACGATACTTTGAGAAGTGCCTTTCAAATAAAAACGATCGAAAACACACTGTACACATAGTCTTCATATCACATTTTTGAAATGACGTGTTGTATATTGTTAACCTTTGTTGCAGATGCAGTTTTAGTTTTTCTTTTTAGGAAAATAAGAACTACCAAGAAGTTTTAGAAACTATTTATAGCTCGAAGGTGTTCTTTGTTCGAAAACATATTTTTAGTGTGCTACCAAATCACGGATGTTCCTTACAGAGTTTATTAGTTCTACTGTATTGTTGGGAAAAGGTCAAGGAAGCGTTTTTCCTAACGATAAGTTATTCTGGTTACTCTAGAGGTTTGTAATGTAGTCTGGGTGTTGCCTCATGGCCTCAATTGTTCTCTTTCATATATTTTCCCACGAGTTCGGTCGCGTAAACACCGGAGCCAAATCGTCCAAGAACGTTCGGGTTGTCGTCGTTTGTTCGGGAATCGTCGACTTTCTCGAAGTTTCACTGATCTTACTGTTATAATTTAGTCTTTGGTAGCATTTGTTCTTTGGATACGGGATCTTTTTGATCGCATTCAGTACTTGAAATTTGGTCTCCAACACTTGCCACGGCGACCACGTGCCGTTGTAGTTCTTCGGATTAGCCGCGTCTTCGTGGTCTGGGTTTAGAACTGTTTTTCCGTGACGTTGAAGTTGAACGAGTCGTTTGAACATTACTGCTGCTTTCTTGTACTTGCGCGAAAATAGATTATCATACTCACAAGGATCTAACAAATGAAGATAAAAACAGAATTTGTTTCGAGATCACCTGGAAATTTAGTGTGGTTTGGTCGCTAGTTTTTATCCCTCGTGCATTTACACACTCCGCCAAGAAGCCACGGCACTACGTCAAGAAGGCACGGCATCACAGCATGCAAAAGGCCTAGGCACTCCGGCAAAAAAACACTAATAAACCTTCCTCACTAGTAAACCTCACTAGTAAACCTTCCTCACTAGTAAACCTTCTTCACTTGTAAACCTTCCTCACTAGTAAACCTTTCTCACTGTGAACCTTCCTCACTAGTAAACCTTTCTCACTGTGAACCTTCCTCACTAGTAAACCTTCCTCACTAGTAAACCTTTTTCACTACTAAACCTTTCTCACTACTAAACCTTCCTCACTACTAAACCTTCCTCACTAGTAAACCTTCCTCACTAGTAAACCTTCCTCACTAGTAAACCTTCCTCACTTGTAAACCTTCTTCACCAGTAAACCTTTTTCACTACTAAACCTTTCTCACTAGTAAACCTTCCACACTACTAAACCTTCCTCACTGTATAAACCTTCCTCACTAATAAACCTTTTTCACTACTAAACCTTTCTCACTAGTAAACCTTCCTCATTAGTAAACCTTCCTCACTAATAAACCTTCCTCACCAGTAAACCTTTCTCACTGTGAACCTTCTTCACTAGTAAACCTTTCTCACTGTGAACCTTCCTCACTAGTAAACCTTCCTCACTAGTAAACCTTTTTCACTACTAAACCTTTCTCACTACTAAACCTTTCTCACTACTAAACCTTCCTCACTAGTAAACCTTCGTCACTGTAAACCTTCCTCACTAGTAAACCTTCCTCACTAGCAAACCTTCCTCACTGTATAAACCTTCCTCACTAATAAACCTTTTTCACTACTAAACCTTTCTCACTAGTAAACCTTCCTCATTAGTAAACCTTCCTCACTAGTAAACCTTCCTCACCAGTAAACCTTCCTCACTAGTAAACCTTCCTCACTAGTAAACCTTCACCACTAAACCTTCTTCACTAGTAAACCTTTCTCACTACGTTTCTGCCAACTCTTCCTCTGTAGTCTGGAAATATTGAATTGAATCTACTTTCTGCCCATCTTTATCAGTATATATCACAACCCATTCTTTATCACCTACCTGTTTCAATGTCATATAGACACGGTGATTGAGATGGATCACAATCAAACGTCGAATCTCTCTTCTCCCACTTGGTGCACAAAACTTCAGCTCCGGTCAGTACTTCAAGTTTTAAAATCTCTGCATCATCATCTGGGTCTCGTCTAGACTTGAACCGTTGATACCACGATGAATAAAAGTTCATATCTTGGTTTACAACTAGCTTGTACTTCCCCATCCGGATTGCGGCATTTTTCGTTATTGGATCAATATTATGAAGAACTTCATGCCGGGGGGATTGCTTGCTGAATGATAGTGTATTCCACATATTGTAGCCATCTACTTTAGCCTTGATGTCGTTGATGTCCCCTCCTGCGGCGTGGTACAAGGTAGGCAGCCAATCAGTGACGTGCATTAGATCTTCACTCACGCGTTTCGTGTCCACCAATAACGGACTGTGGATGAATGATACTCCACGTACCCCTCCCTCCCATAGTGTGTTTTTGCCACCACGAAGAGGGTAATTGCATCCCCAGTTTCTGGAAGAAAGTTGAAATGAACAATGTCAACTGTGAACAATGTTGTGTTGGCAACTGTGAACAATGTTGTGTTGTCAGCTGCGAACAATGTTGTGTTGTCAACTTTGAACAATGTTGTGTTGGCAACTGTGAACAATGTTGTGTTGCCAACTGTGAACAATCAACAATGTTGTGTTGTCAACTGTGAACAATGTTGTGTTGTCAACTGTGAACAATGTTGTGCTGTCACCTGTGAACAATGTTGTGCTACCAACTGTGAAAAATGTTGTACTGTCAACTGTGAACAATCCTGTGCTGTCAAGTGTAAACAATGTAATAATGTAGTGCTGTCAACGACGTAGTGCTGTCAACAATGTTGTGCTATCAACAATATCGTGCGGTCAACAATGTATGCTGTCAACAATGTTGTGCTGTCAGCAATGTAGTGCTGTCAACAATGTACTGCTGTCAACAATGTCGTGCTGTCAACAGTGTTGTACTATCAAGAATGTAGTGCTGTCAACAATGTTGTGCTGTCAACAATGTAGTGCTGTCAACAATGTAGTGCTGTCAACAATGTCGTGTTGTCAACAATGTCGTGCTGTCAACAATGTGCTGTCAGCAATGTAGTGCTGTCAATAATGTAGTGCTGTCAACAATGTCGTGCTGTCAACAATGTAGTGCTGTCAACAATATTGTGCTGTCAACCATGTCGTGCTGTCAACAATGTAGTGCTGTCAACAATGTTGTGCTGTCAACAATGTCGTGCTGTCAATAATGTAGTGCTGTCAATAATGTAGTGCTGTCAATAATATAGTGCTGTCAACAATGTTGTCAACAATGTCGTGCTGTCAACAATGTAGTGCTGTCAATAATGTAGTGCTGTCAACAATGTAGTGCTGTCAACAATGTAGTGCTGTCAATAATGTAGTGCTGTCAACAATGTAGTTCTGTCAACAATGTAGTACTGTCAACAATGTTGTGCTGTCAACAATGTCGTGCTGTCAACAATGTAGTGCTGTCAACAATGTAGTGCTGTCAATAATGTAGTGCTGTCAACAATGTTGTGCTGTCAACAATGTAGTGCTGTCAACAATGTTGTGCTGTCAAAAATGTCGTGCTGTCAACAGTATAGTGCTGTCAACAATGTAGTGCTGTCAACAATGTCGTGCTGTCAACAATGTAGTGCTGTCAACAATGTTGTGCTGTCAACAATGTCGTGCTGTCAACAATGTAGTGCTGTCAATAATGTAGTGCTGTCAACAATGTAGTGCTGTCAACAATGTAGTGCTGTCAACAGTGTTGTGCTGTCAACAATGTAGTGCTGTCAACAATGTAGTGCTGTCAATAATGTAGTGCTGTCAACAATGTTGTGCTGTCAACAATGTTGTGCTGTCAACAATGTTGTGCTGTCAACAGTGTCGTGCTGTCAACAATGTAGTACTGCTGTCAACAATGTAGTGCTGTAACTATGTAGTGCTGTCAACAATGTACTGCTGTCAACAATGTCGTGCTGTCAACAGTGTTGTACTATCAAGAATGTAGTGCTGCCAACAATGTTGTGCTGTCAACAATGTAGTGCTGTCAATAATGTAGTGCTGTCAACAATGTCGTGTTGTCAACAATGTAGTGCTGTCAACAATGTCGTGCTGTTAACAATGTAGTGCTGTCAATAATGTCGTGCTGTCAACAATGTCGTGCTGTCAACAATGTAGTGCTGTCAATATTGTAGTGCTGTCAACAATGTCGTGCTGTCAACAATATTGTGCTGTCAACAATGTCGTGCTGTCAACAATGTACAGTAGTGCTGTCAACAATGTCGTGCTGTCAAGTGTAAACAATGTAGTGCTATCAACAATGTCGTGCTGTCAACAATGTAGTGCTGTCAATAATGTTGTGCTGTCATTGTCAACAATGTAGTGCTATCAACAATGTAGTGCTGTCAACAATATTGTGCTATCAACAATGTCGTGATGTCAACAATGTAGTGCTGTCAACAATGTCGTGCTGTCAAGTGTAAACAATGTAGTGCTATCAACAATGTCGTGCTGTCAAGTGTAAACAATGTAGTGCAGTCTAAAATTATACTTCTCCATTCCATTGGGTGCTCCACCGTTGTCAGTCGCGAATACAATGATCGTATTCTTGTAGATTCCTTTCTTCTTCAGTGCTTTGGTTATTTTTCCAACTGATTCGTCTAAAGAACTCACCATGGCCGCATAAATTCTTCGCTCCTTGTTTGGAATGTATTTGAATTTCTAAGAAAGAAACGCTTGTTGTTAAAAATAGTGGAGGAGAAAGTATCGGGGTGCACATTCGAAATATCTCTTGGGGAAGAGGGGGTGCTTTTTGTTCTGGGTCCGGCTTTTTTGATCAGTCTCTTCGATAAGCTTACCATCTCACTTTAAACTCACCCGGCCCTCAAGTTCCCAAAATGTAGTAAAGGACCGTAAGGGTAGTCTGATATTCTGATAGACAATTCGGGACCGACTTTGGACCGACATTCAAGTGTTGGGGGTCAGTGGATGGGTACTAAAGCGAAGCGAAAAAGTGCCAGATCTTGTGTTCACACGACACCGCCATGGGTTCCGTTTTCATCTCGCTCCGTCTAGAAATCGTTTTCAGAACGCTCCAGTTAGAGCGCCGTTTTCACACAATTTCGATCCGGTGCCGTGTGAACGCAATGGCGTTTTGTGACCTTTTAGCGCCGTTTTCAACTCGCTCCGGGCTCGTTACCCTGCAAGTCAAAGCCCCTTTCCGACCTACGCAAGCTTCGGGGGAAAGTGGGCTCTGCCAACAAACTCGATCTTCGCCCCAAGTTTGGGGCGAGTCAGTCAGGTTTTAAACTGGTCAAACAAGTTCTAGTTTACGAACACACGTAAGCAGGAAAATAGGAAGTGACGCGTTAGAGCCTGGGCCCAAAATAGTATCTTGACAACCGTTCACGCATGCTCAAAAAGAAATATCGAGTTTGTTGGCAGAGCCCACTTTCCTCCGAAGCCTGCGTAGGTCGGAAAGGGGCTCGTGTGAACGCGGGGTCTAAGAGATATCCGCATTACCACAAGTGTTGTCAGTGGTAACCTCAGTTCATGATTCAAAACTTGACTGGTTTTTACTTTAAGCCGTCGTGATAGCCTGTGTCTACTGTCTACATATTTTGGAAAAACACTATACACTTGTTGACTGGCGCCGAGGGAAACATCGAGTTTTACGGACCCGAAGGCTTCAATGTCACCCGAGGGTGACATTGAAGCCTGAGGGACCGTAAAACTCGGATGTCTCTCGAGGCAAAAGTCAACAAGCGTTTTGTTATATACCAAAGACTTTTAAAATACAAAATACCAAATGACTCGAAACTTGCAAAAGGCAAAAAGACTTACCAAAACACTTTGACTTTGTCTTCGTGATTTCAATTCAACTAAACAAATACATCAGACTCAACAAGTACAAGCTTCAAGTAAAGAACAGCTTTAAATTTATCCAGGTTTTCTTCAGACCTTCTTTGAAGATATGTATAGATATTATTTCCTTTGGAAAATGGATTATTTCGTACCAAACAAGCTCGAAACAGCTCTTGTTTTCAAAATGTTCCGAAAAGTCCAAAGTGCTTGATCTGATGCAATAATCATTGTGTATTCACGTGAACAACGCATGATTAAGGCTGACGTCAGAGGGAAACATTGCACTGTTTCCTTCTTCGTTGATGACGTCAGAGGGAAACAGTGCAATGTTTCCCTCGGCAGAAAGAAACATTGAGTTTGTTGAACAACACGTGACCATGATTTGACCAATAGGATTTCATCTTTGGCAAACGAAAGTCTTTGGTATATAACAAAGCGCCTTCTTTTCCGCCCGCGAGCGTCTGTGACGCAGGCTACACTATATACCATGTTACCTCTATGAGCTCCTGGGGCGCTTGCAGTGGTACTTGCTTGTTTCCCGTATGTACTGCTTGATGAGCGAGGTAAATAAACAATGGTTTGGACACATTGTGTTTCTTTATAATGTTTACTGTTTCTTGAGTAAACATATCCGTTGCGTAGTGATCTTTTTGGTTAGTAACAACCTGAAAAGCCGAGAAATAAAATTTGTAATCACCACAATGTTGTCAGTAGGACGTATGCGATCATCCAACAGCAGATCCATAATCGATAGGGGGGGGGGGGGGGGGCAAAAGTAGATGTCTACACTTAGACCCCGTTTACACGATGCCAGTACAATTTGAAAACGGAACAAAACCATGCCGTTTAGGCCTTGCGTTTACATGATACCGGCACAAAAACGGACATGAAAACGGCACAATGAAGACGGGGTGTTCCTTGACGGCATGAAATGAAAACGGAACACTAACCGATGTCGTGTAAACGCCCGTGCCGTAACAGTTTGATGACGGTAATCACGATATATACGACCACATGTATTCGGGTCAGCAGTATTCACAAAGTCTTCTCAATTCTCATTCGAAGAGAATAGTCACATGCTAACCCGTCATTATATTATACCAGCACCGTGTAAACGCAAGACTTTTTGGCCTGTATTTACACACCGCGGCATGATTTTGCTCCGTTTTCAAATTGTACCGGCATCGTGTAAACGGGGTCTTAGGGCCTGTTTTTGTGGTTTTCCATGTTTACGCTGAATTTTACTGGATTTGTTAACTTGTTTCATTAGACAACATTGTAAAGGGAGGGGAGGGAGGGATTGTGTACATATCGCAAAATAGACGAGGTTGAACGGGTGTATTTAGAAAAGCTAAAGTGTCCCAACTACTGTTGAAATTGATTGTAGCTCTCGTACATTTCTTGTTGTTGTTTTTTTTTGTCGTGTTTACAAGGACACTAGGGTAACCCGGGTGCTAGGGTAACCCTATCACGTCACTAGGGTTTCCCTAGCAGCCGGGTTATGGTTTGTCCTTGTAAACGCGTTTGGTAGGGATAACCCGCCTACACGCGTTGTTACAGCATTGTTGCCTGAACAATACTGTAACAACTTGTTGACATATGTGAACAACATTGATAAATGAACAACATTGTTCATCATTGTTTCAACAAGTTGTTACTGCTTGATGAAACAACAACCGTTGTTCACGCATGTTGTAACAATCGAAGAACGTGTTGATACATCAACCATGTTCACCATTGTTGTAACATTGTTGTTCATCGTTGTTATTTCGTCATGCTGTTACAACATGTTGTATCATGTGCGGACAACGTTGTTGGCTATAAAAATGTGCTGTTATTCCAACTTGTTCATGACTGTTGATTTATCCGTGAACAAGTTGTTCGAACCATAAGTGAACAACTTATTGACAACTTGTTCACGGCGAGCAGCACAACATTGTTCACGCCTGTTGACAATCATGAACAAGTTGTGCGTTTTTACGGGACAACTTTTTACTAGTTCCAGGCTATCCTTCTTGTTATTAGTGCTTCGTGACCACGTCTAATAAAGTTGTAAACCTGGGCTAACTTTGAGGTTGGTGTTAGGGTAACCCTATCGCCACCCGGAACAACTTTTTACTTGTTCCAGGCTTCTTTCCTTCTTGTTATTAGTGCTTGGTAAACTTTGACCCTGGTAACGAACCTTGTCAATGAGCTCAGCAAAGCGCGAGTTTTCGGCCAATATTTTGTATTTTGACTCTTCCGCCACTTGTGGTGTATCACCAACAATACACAGTGAGTAGTTCAGCTAATCGGAATGAAGTTTTTTTAAGAGCTCACTAGTTAGTTTATCATACTGCATAATTTGTTTTTGAGTGGTTGTTAGCGACAATAAGAAGACAAAAACGTCTGTCCAAAGTATTTGTAGAAAGGTAGTATTGCCTTCAAATATTTTGTACAAATATTTTGCAACCGCGCATCGGCTTATGGCTATTTAACAATTATTCACCGAAGTGGAGGTGAATAGTGCTGGATATTCACCGAGCCGCTTCGGCGAAGTGAATATCCACACTATTCGTCGACACTGAGGTGAATAATTGTTTTAGCATATACCTCATAAATGAAATAACAAGTTTAACATTGTTAACTCATATTTTTCGGTATTTTATACAAGACACGACGGCTAGCAACTTGGACACTTGGCGTACTCGATATTTGTCGACAAAACAGTTTTTTAATACAACTTTTGAATATATTAATGGCTAGAAAATTGTAAAGAAACATACCTGGGGACACTCTTCTACCTAGTTTTGTTGACTTTTCTCGTTATTCTACTACATCACCCTTGTTTATCAACAAAATCTCCTGCCTCGGTAAACAAAGCAAAACTGGCCGCCATCTTGTTTTGCCCGCAGGTGAATAGTGCAGGATATCCCGAGTTAGAGGAACCAATCAGATTGCGCGAAAAGCACTATTCACCTGCGAGGTATATGCTAAAATATGATATCATTGCCAACGCTGTTGGAGCAATGACGAATTTCAGTTGTAAAAGAACAAAATCTATTTTAGCCCGCTGAATTCTCCATTTTAGCCCGCAAAATACACCACAATACACCACAATGCTCTAGCTCCCCCCCCCCGTCCTGTGTTCAATGTCTCATTGAATCACAAAATACACTGACCGAAACGGATTTAATTGTCATGCGCACAAACCTTGCCGTTTCTTCTCAGGTCCAGTCCCCAGTATTCTTCGTGTGAAGTGTGGTCCCAATAATCCTCATGGTCGTTGTAAAATCCAAAGAACGTTTGAAAACCTCTTTTCTCTGGCGTGTATTCCTTTTTAAAAAATCCAAGATGCCACTGACAACAAAAAAGAGATCGATAAACAATTATCTCACGTACATTTTCTAGCATTATTTCACGCACCGTAGCAAAAAAGACGGCGAAGTATACATTTTAAGTCAACCTCGTCCCCAGGGCATTTTGCCTCCACGTTGGGAGGTCGGCGAAAATGGCCCTGGCATCGGCTGGTCACGTGACACCCAGAATTTTGGGGTGTTTTGGCAAGAAAATTTATGCGGTCTTTGTGTTTCGTTTTTGTATAATACGTATACATGAATAAGAAATAAGAAATATTTAACGCTCTGCCGAATCACTCATGTGAACCTTTATCATAAATGCAACTGGCTAGCATTATTCATCATGATACTCCCCACGATTATCCAGGATACATTTCAATGTCGGGAAGAAACATATCTAATGTTGTTCTTGTTGTTCAAAGCTATCGTTACAATTCTTTGGATGAACTTCGCAGAGTGGATTTATTGCAATTCATATTTTGATGAATAAATTACACTGTATCTGAATTAATCAAGTTTTTAAACCGGCCAATCCGGTTATAGAATCGACCAGCCGATGCCAGGGCCATTTTCGCAACGTGGAGGCAAAATGCCCTGGGGACGAGGTTGATTTTAAGTCGGATTTCCACTTGGCGTAAACTATCGCGCTCTCATTTTTTTCTTTTGTCTTGTGAGTTAATTCCATGTTTAATTAGTGCATGAGCCAGCATCTCGAAATTGATCGATTGGTACCACCACTTGGGGGGACAAAGGCTAATACATTTTCATAGTGATGTTGGTACATTTTTGGATGATCGATACATTTCCTTAACTTATGTTGTTATATACCAAAGACTTTCGTTTGCCAAAGATGAAATCCTATTGGTCAAATCATGGTCACGTGTTGTTCAACAAACTCATTGCACTGTTTCCTTCTGACGTCAACAACGAAGAAGGAAACAGTGCAATGTTTCCCTCTAAATGCGTTGTTCACGTGAATACACAATGATTATTGCATCAGATCAAGAACTTTGGACTTTTCGGAACATTTTGAAAACGCTGTTTCGAGCTTGTTTGCTATGAAATAGTCCATTTTGTAATGTAATGTAATGTAATGTAATGCAATGCAATGCAATGCAATGCAATGCAATGCAATGCAATGCAATGCAATGCAATGCAATGCAATGCAATGCGATGCGATGCGATGCGATGCGATGCGATGCGATGCGATGCAATGCAATGCAATGCAATGCAATGCAATGCAATGCAATGCAATGCAATGCAATGCAATGCAATGCAATGTAATGTAATGTAATTTAATTCTCACGATCGTATTTTGAACGAGCTTTAATAGCTCATAGGCGAAACGTGGTAAAATAAATTATCCTACTCTATTCTATTCCATGCAGATGTGTCATTTTCAGTGGGAAATGGATATAGTTTTCAGGCAGTTTTCCAGCATAAAAGCTATAGAAATGCGATACCATGCTATTTAATTTGCTTTATTCTACAAAACATTTATAAGACTATCTATCTATCTATCTAATTAACAATTAGATTATGAGCTCGAAATTTCTATGAGTGAATAGTTGACGAGAGCGAAGCTCGAGTCAACTATCATCTCATAGAAATTGAGAGCGAATAATCTAATTGTTTTAGTAGAAACTAATTTGTGTACCTTAGTTCTTCCAAATTATTTCAAAAAACAAAGCATAACCATTGTTTCTGTGCGAAAACTAAGGCAAAACAATCTGTCACTCCTCGTGTCCTCCATGTTGTTTTACTGCATGGCCGCGCGAGACTGGTACTCAATTTGCTACTCGCTATCTATCGACGAATAGATATCGAGTAGGGTAGCCAATCAGATTGCAGCATTTGCAATAGAATACCAGTAAGTTTCTACTAAATATATATATATATATATATATATTACATTAAACATTTTTAGGGTCTAAAAAACATCATGCCGACAGTGCAAGACCCTATAAATAGGTCGCAAAATTGAAGTTTAGATCTATCTAACATGGCGGCATAAGGCAAAATAATGCGCTAAACCTAGTTTCCTGAAAGTTGAAGAAGATCTATGACACTTTAATACGTGTGATATAGCAAATGCTATATCACACGTATTCATTTGCTACG
>OZ036007.1:1415530-1455530 GCA_964035015.1 Corallium rubrum | reverse complement strand
AATATGCTTTATAACTCTACATCTGTAAATCGCTTTATTTTACTTTTCAAACATATTCTCTATTTCTTTAGTGTTGAAAAATTACAAAACCATACGCATTAGGTACCTATTATTTATATACAAAATGTTAAAAAAATTACCCTAAAAACGACCCACAATTACAAATAGCGTGTAGACCCAAAATTTGTAAATCCGGGCCTGGTAGTAGTGTTGTTGTTGTAAAGCTCTTAATTGTATTAGTTGATGCTTGTTGAAGGCTAAAACTATACTGAATATACGTTATAAGTAGAGGAGATAGGGAGTAGGCAGAATAAGGGGAACACACATGCATGGTAGGAGAGGTAAGGCAAATAGGGGGTAGGAAGCTTAGGGTTGTGGATAGGGAGGTAGGGAGGTAGGTAAGGGAGGGTTCGGAGGGAGGTGATAGGAAAAATAGGGAGTATATTTTTAAGGGTAAAAGGACCCGAGAGATTTCCTTGTTGAAAGCCCACCCTCCATATAACTATTAATCCTTATATAGGGGTTTACAGTTTCATACAAAACTAGAGGGCAGTCAGAGAGTACATATACCTCCGCCAGAGGGTTATTGGAAATGTTTAAAAAGAAAACGAGCCATCCCGCTAACCAGCTAGTTCGCGAGACCAACACATGCATGTATGATTAAAATCATAGTTGATAGAGGGAGATGATTAGGAAACTTCACAAAATGTTAATCCATTGTGTTCTAGGTTTTTGTGTACCTTGTGCACGGTCACGGTTGAAAATTCTATTGTTTTACTATTGTTTTACCTTTGCGAACTAAGATAGCAGTGTAAAACGGAGATTGGGCACTATAGGTGTTTGTTTTGGCTGCTGGTTCGAGGTATTCCAATACGTATTACAAATAAGGATATATTCATTCGAGCCGTGCTTCAATAGAAAACGTTTGTGCTCAGTTGTTTGTCCATATCAAATCTGTTTTCTCAGGCTAATATCAAATCATGGCCAGAAATTTGCGATATTGAGCCATTTTATGACCAGCGGCTAACTACATCAAATTGACAATAGCAACAAAGCCGTTTGCAGCCAGACATTCCACTTTCAACCCTTCATTCTTTCTTAAAATGTGATTATTGATTTGTTCAAAATCTTCAACGTTCGCTAATTGACTTCTTAGTCGCTTAAACTCAAGGAAAATGCTCTCAATTGGCAATTACGGATCGAAATTGCGAAACGGAGTCCCCGTTGCGCAATATAAAACGAAGAGGAATCACATTTCACGTTGAGTAACGCAAGAGACTTTAGAGACAAGAAATAAATATAGAAATGCCCAGTAAGATAAGGTAAGAGAAAGCGCGTCGTCAGGGTTATATTTTGGTACCTTTTCCGAAGAAATCCACCAAATACAACGTCAAATATTCTACAAAGATAGATTTCTATTTCGCGCTACTTGACTTGACTTAATACAGCGGGCCATCTCATCATCCTTAAAATACTGTATATTCAGAAGCAAAATGGAATGGTCAAACAACGCGCGACTTAGTACAACGAAGAATCATTGTGTAGTACAATACTTCAACTTTGCCACAGAGGGCATTGATCATATTTTAAACTGCAGGAAATATTGAAATATACCCATAGTATGATTAGTATTGCCACATCGCCGCAATTTACTTTAATTTGGCTGCGAATGAACAAACAGGAAGTTAGGGACTTTGCTGGATATGTGTTGGTATTGTGTGGGATAGGAAGGGTGATATTGTTTTAATCCCACAGTACTCTGCACGGCTAGAAAGATGATATTCTGAGCTTTCGAACGATACCAAAGATGATGAATTTTGTTGGAAACTCGCGTAGAAATTGCAGAACAACCCAGCATTTTGGCTCAAAGCATTTTTTTACTTCCGCTTTTATCTTCCAACGCGAATTGTGTGGAAATACAAAGATTTCAACATTGAAAAGCAGAGCAACTACGGTCTACGGCAGAAACACAGGGGAATTTAAGTGCTAATTATGGTACTATCTGTTATATCCATGATGCGAACCCGACATTTTTCAAAATGTTCGCCAATTCGCGTATACAGGGATTTTAAAAACTGCTCATGAGCAAGATGTACTATGAAATACACTGGCTGAGTGGTGCTGCAAAGCAGATTTCGTCGCGTTTCAAAAGCAGAGCAACGTAACAGCGCTGATGCTTAAAGGTATGATATTTCACTGCGTTATGTTGTTCAGAATTAATAGTGAACCCGACATTTTGCATTTAAAACATTTCCTTCGATATATTTAGACAAATATCTACACCTCTCTATGTATTATATAAATTTTGGTTGCAATTCTGAATTCTCTAGTTAAATTCGGGATACCGCTGACAGGCGCGTGGGCTCAGATGTCGCAAATTTCTGGCCATGAGTGAGCCTTAAAACATTTTGTGCACGGTCAAACGCCGTTCAACCTCCAAGTGGGTTTCCTAACCATCTCCTCTATCAACTATGATAAAATGCTTGATTGCACTCGTACCAAAAATATTTGCATAAAATAGAGATAATGAGCGCAATCAAGCATTTCTTCTACACGGGGAATCTTGCGGTCAGATTTTTATTAATTTCTCACCCAAATCGGTTGACTAAATTCAACTAAAATTTAATGGATTGGTCGTTGGGCTATGGCCAACCCTTGTGCAAACCGTCATGACAATCGGTGCAATATTTTTTTAGATATCCTAGAGACAGACAAACAAAGAAACAAAGAAACAAAGAAACAAAGAAACAAAGAAACCAAGAAACAAAGAAACAAAGAAACCAAAGAAAACAAGAAAACAAAGAAACAAAGAAACCAAGAAACAAAGAAACAAAGAAACAGAAAAAAGAAACAAAGAAACAAAGAAACAAAGAAAACCAAGAAACCAAGAAACCAAGAAACAAAGAAAACCAAGAAAACAAAGAAACCAAGAAAACCAAGAAACCAAGAAACCAAGAAACCAAGAAACCAAGAAACCAAGAAACAAGAAACCAAGAAAACCAAGAAACCAAGAAACCAAGAAAACCAAGAAAAGAAACCAAAGAAACCAAGAAAACCAAGAAAACCAAGAAAACAAAGAAAACCAAGAAACAGAAACCAAGAAAACCAAGAAACAAGAAACCAAGAAACAAGAAACAAGAAAACAAGAAACCAAGAAACAAAGAAACCAAGAAAACCAAAGAAACAAAGAAACAAGAAACCAAGAAACCAAGAAAACCAAGAAAACCAAGAAAACCAAGAAACCAAGAAAACCAAAAAACCAAGAAAACCAAGAAAACCAAGAAAACCAAGAAAACCAAGAAAACCAAGAAAACCAAGAAAACCAAGAAAACCAAGAAAACCAAGAAAACCAAGAAAACCAAGAAAACCAAGAAAACCAAGAAAACCAAAAAAACCAAGAAAACCAAGAAAACCAAGAAAACCAAGAAAACCAAGAAAACCAAGAAAACCAAGAAAACCAAGAAAACCAAGAAAACCAAGAAAACCAAGAAAACCAAGAAAACCAAGAAAACCAAGAAAACCAAGAAAACCAAGAAAACCAAGAAAACCAAGAAAACCAAGAAAACCAAGAAAACCAAGAAAACCAAGAAAACCAAGAAAACCAAGAAAACCAAGAAAACCAAGAAAACCAAGAAAACCAAGAAAAAAGAAAACCAAGAAAACCAAGAAAACCAAGAAAACTAAGAAAACAAAGAAAAAACAACAACAAAGAAACAAAGAAACAAAGAAACAAGCGAGCGAGCGAGCGAACGAGCGAGCGAGCGAACGAACGAACGAACGAACGAACGAACGAACGAACGAACGAACGAACGAACGAACGAACGAACGAACGAACGAACGAACGAACGAACGAACGAACGAACGAACAAACAAACAAACAAACAAACAAACAAACAAACAAACAAACAAACAAACAAACAAACAAACGAACAAACAAACAAACAGACAAACCAACAAATAGAAAGGGGTAAAACATAACCTCCTGCATGGCAGAGGTAACAATATTTTCTCAAGAACGAAATGAAATATATGAAATAGTTAAGTCCCAAACTTTGTTATTGTCCAGCTGTTAAGGGGATGAATTGTGCGTTTTGTGATAAAAGCATGAAACTTGGCAAGTAGATAGAGTTACTATAGTGCTGATGATTTTCTGATATAGAGCCAACGCAGATTTCTTCCTGGTCACAAAATCGAGTTTTCTTCCAATTTACCTATAAAGTACTATCTTATTAAAAAGTGAAAATTCAAAGTTCACTTTTAGAAAATATCACCTATATCGTGAGAAAGTTCACAAAAACCATATGTAGGAGATTTAAGCGGGTAGTACGGTAGTACGATTTTCCAAAAAAAAAGCATTTTGTAGCATTTTGCCCATTTTTGAGCGTTAATATAACTCAAAATAGGCTTAGAAAATCATCCTAGCCGCTTGAATGTCCTTCATATAGTTTTTTGCGAACTTTCTGACAATATAGGTGACATTTGCTAAAAGTGAACTTTGAATTTTCACTTTTTTATAAGATAGTTCTTAAATAGGAAATCTGCGTTGGCTCTATATCAGAAAGTCATCAGTACTAGTAACTCTATCTACTTGTCAAGTTTCATGCTTTTATCACAAAACGCACAATTGAGGCAAAATTTCGGGCTTAACCGCCGGACTACAAGACTACTTTGTAATAAAGTACGTAAGAGAGCTTGAAATATAGTAAGGTTAGATATACTGCCGAAACAGAGAACGTAGGAGTCTAACGTTTCGAGCGAAGGCCATTCGTCAGAGAGAAACGTCAGGGCCTTCGAAGGGCCTTCGCTCGAAACGTTAGACTCCTACGTTCTCTGCGGTTCTCTGTTTCGGCAGTATATCTAACCTTACTATATTTCGATTGTTGTTTCTACACTGCCTACGCAGCACGCTACTTTTATTACACTAAGAGAGCTTGACTTCGGTCCGATTCCCACAGTCGGATAACTTTTCGCAACATGTACACGGCAGTGATTCGGCCTCATTCGAACTTAACTGTTCTTTAATTAAACTAAACATTTAAACAGTTTACCAAATCATCCGCCATTATGACCACTATGTTTGGTCTCTTGCTTTGATGTTGACATTTCTTCGAAGTAGACGTTGGTAAGCCAATTAGTGATAGAACCAAGAGTATCCTAAATAACAACACCGTACTACTAATGAGCAAGGGTAAAAATCTCGCAAGTTCTTACAGCGTTCAGTCTTGTCGATCAGATATCTACCACACTACACTGCACTAGACCACTACGTTACACTACTTTACACTATACTGAACTACACCCAGGCGCGTCAATCCTGGGGCGGGGGGGGGGGGGGGGCATCCCCCACTTTTCGGACGGGGGGATGCCTATATAATTATCCCCCCCCATTTTTCGCTTCGAAAAATTGAAATTGAAATGCCTAAATAATAATCTTAGATTCTTTTCCAGTAATTCTAAAGAGAAATACTTATTTCTAAAGAGAAATACGTTAATATCATAAAGATGATATTAACGCAACACTTAGCCACGTGGTCTTAGCGCAAAAATACCGAACTCCGAAGTACACGACATTTTCAGTTTACACTCCCACGCAACGAACTGTCAAAAGTCAAAATTCATGGTGCGATACACTGCTAAAATTGTGATTTAAGACCTTTATATTTTGTTCAATAGTGCCCTAAAAATGCGGGAAATGCCGTTTCAGAGACCCAAAATTCAAAAATTTTCCGGACCGCCCTAGAATACTCGGGCTTCGCTCTCGTTCCCCCCACTTCCAGCAAGCGATTGTCGCCTTTGACTACACCACATCACAGTTTAAAGATTTACACTACGCTTACGCTACACTACACTACACTACACTACACTACACTACACTACACTACACTACACTACACTACACTACACTACACTACACTACACTACACTACACTACACTACACTACACTACACTACACTACACTACACTACACTACACTACACTACACTACACTACACTACACTACACTACACTACACTACACTACACTACACTACACTACACTACACTACACTACACTACACTACACTACACTACACTACACTACACTACACTACACTACACTACCAACTACTGAACTGCACTCGACACTATACTGTGTAAAGATTTAAGTTTACATAAGAAAAATGAATATTTGCCGAGCACATTAACAATTGGCTATAAGTGAATTTGATTGCTTTGGAAAAGTTTCAGTTGGCAATGGCAGTTTTACAATTGCTAAAATACACAAAATCAGAATATATTCTTTAATTACATTAATCGCGTATGACTGGTGCCGGTATTATGATTTATGTAAACAGTTACAGACGACTAAGCTGCCAAAAGAAACCGCTGTGTTAATGGCGTATGGCACCATTTTTTCTCCGTTAAATTTAAAACGTTATTTTTCAGGAATATATAAAGAATTTGGTTAGAAAAACGAGATAAAAACCGAGGCAATACATTACAGTATAATATATATTACAACTTATACAACTTCAGATCCCGATGACGATGTGATAAAAAAATATTTACTTACCCAGCAACGAATAATATTTTTTTCATTTTCACGGCAGAAATATTTAAACTGCTTCCGTATATGGAACAAAATATTGAATATTTCGCACTTTATTATAGGCTCAGGATTGAATATAGTCCATTGTTTTATTTTAATTGGTATTTTAATAGGATGGTCTATTGTGGTCGAGGTTAAATTCGGCGGGCTGCCAAGGCTTATGGTACCTGTTATGCAGTTCAGTAAACCAACTCATACATTATTCAGCAATTGATGTTGGGCAAATATATATATATATATATATATATATATATATATATATATATATATATATATTGCTAGCTACAAGAAGAGAGCTGGCATCAAATTCAGCTGATATGATATTGGCACATTCCTTCCTTCTTCCTTTATTCATTCCCCGTCCGTGCTGTTTTTTCTTTCCTTTTTTTCTTTCTTTCTTTCTTTCTTTCTTTCTTTCTTTCTTTCTTTCTTTCTTTCTTTCTTTCTTTCTTTCTTTCTTTCTTTCTTTCTTTCTTTCTTTCTTTCTTTCTTTCTTTCTTTCTTTCTTTCTTTCTTTCTTTCTTTCTTTCTTTCTTTCTTTCTTTCTTTCTTTCTTTCTTTCTTCCTTTCTTTCTTTCTTCCTTCCCTCCTTCCTTCCCTCCCTCCCTCCTTCCTTCCTTCCTTCCTTCCTTCCTTCCTTCCTTCCTTCCTTCCTTCCTTCCTTCCTTCCTTCCTTCCTTCCTTCCTTCCTTCCTTCCTTCCTTCCTTCCTTCCTTCCTTCCTTCCTTCCTTCCTTCCTTCCTTCCTTCCTTCCTTCCTTAAAAAGCTAGACACCATGTCTATATTATAACGCCTGCAATGCATCATGGATTCCTAGTACCCACTCCCGCGCGTCTTCTTTCCTTCTTTGAGCATGTCTGCTTCGATCTTCTATGAGAAGCGAAACTATAACGACGATGTTTTGCACTCTTTCTCATTCTCTCTTATGAGAAAGGTGTCCTCGGATACCTAAACATCTTCCTACAGTATCTCTACAGATGTGTGTTTCCACATAGACTCTGAATATCGAAAACGAGTGTATTAAACAAGGCATCTGTTTTGCGTTGACTGAACTGCATCTACCATCCTTATACAACTACACGAAATTTCAATCATAAATGTCCAGACACGAAGGTAAAGACACATTTATAACTACTTTAATACGTTAGATAGCAATGAACGACAACAAGATGTTTCTTAGTATTTGTATGTTATATAATTGATAAATCTTTGTCATAGTCTGTTTATAATGTTGAAATTATAATTATCTAAAAGTGCTTAAAACATCCATCTTTAATTTACTCAATTTAAAATTTCTGCATCTGTTTTCTGTTAGTTCAAGTGGGTGATTTATGGTTAAGAATGATTGTGTTAATAACTGGTTTTATCAAAATACTTTTATCTTTCAAGGAATACTGATATTTTATACAGTTAAAATGTATAAAATGTAATGTACTAAGCTTATACAGTACTGGGCCAATTGGGACATTTTTTTCTCTTCTTGTATAATTTTAGCTGCCAGCAAGCATAGTAAATGTGTTTTTATAAACCAAGCAGTACAAACAGTTATATCGTTTACTGTTGTGGTATTCCCAAATCCCAATACCTTGAAATATACAGGAAGTTGTACATTGACTTACAGCCCAGATGCTATTGAAGCACAGGCAGCCCAAACTTGTAATCTCCCTTTAGATTATGCTTGTGCAGGTTGAGAGTATGACAGTTGCATATTAAGGATTTAAATAAGAATTCGGTTATAATTTGAAAAACGTTGTTGTATTTTCATTAAATCTATAAAATAAACTTACTTTTAACAGTTTAACTTTATATTGTTTACCTTGAGTGAGTTGAGACTTGTAATAGCATTACTTTGAACAGTGATGTTCTCTCTGTCGTGTGTACTATGTAATGACAGAGAGAACACCATTCAACTACAGCCGTTCAAAGTAATACTATTACAAGTCTCAACTTACTAAAGGTAAACAATATGAAAGTTAAACTGTCAAAAGTAAGTTTATTTTATAGATTAAATGAAAATATTTTTGTTAAATCTATAAAATAAACTTACTTTTAACAATTTAACTTTCATATTGTTTACCTTGAGTGAGTTGAGACTTGTAATAGCATTACTTTGAATGGCTGTAGTTGAGCCGTGTTCTTTTCTATCATTATATACACACAGGTTTCATTATTTGTCATGGCAGGCTGTGTTTCAAAAATAGACATCTGTGTCCACTATATATATATATATATATATATATATATATATATATATATATATATATATATATATATATATATATATATATATATATATATATATATATATATATATAGTACAAATATACAGTAATATTTGGATAGTTAGTTATTTGGATAGTAGAAAACCGGTTTGACAGATTTTGTTAGCCAATCAAATTTACACATGGGAGACTACTTCATGTACGCTTATTATTTTGTCCTGGTGCAAGTCATGCTACTTCTCTGTCCTTTTTAGAGTTTTCTTTTTCCATAAAAATTTGTTGATCAGAGCAGTTGTATAATAAATCTCTTATTAGATGTTTTGGTGTGTAGTATCGCTGTATATTTTTACTCGTCGTTTGTATTTTGACTCACCCTGCAGGCTCATCAATATACGGCACAACTCGTAAAAATATACAGTGATACTACACACCAAAACATCTAATAAGGTATATATATATATATATATATATATATATATATATATATATATATATATATATATATATATATATATATATATTGCCAGAATAGCTGGCAGTAAGAGGCAAAACAGGCAGTGGTAAACCGCTGGTAACTGCCTATTAATGAAACCTCTATACACACAAGGCTTGTTAAACAATCATCAACAAAACTGTCATTGCTCTGTCATCAACCACGATTTTCTCCTGGAAAGTCCATCCGAATTGCATTTTGATACCTCTAGTGTAAAGATCGATACTTCTTCTTAACCAGAAAGTGAGAAACCACCAACTTTGAAAATACTTCTTCATAAAGCTTTGATTTTCATGGCTAATTTATCAACCTCCTTGCTCCAGTTAACCTTCCCAACCATGCATGTGCACACTGGAAGTTTTATGATAACAACACCTCATTTGGGGAAGGACAGTAGGTTTTGTTATGATTTTGCTAATACTCAATCACAAAATCCTAACAAAAGCTACTGTCCTTCCCCCAGTGAGAAGTTGTTTAAAATTTTTTTGAAATATTATGTATTCGTTATGGTTTTCCTTATTTTTCTAACAAGGTGTTTTTCCCATAAAACATCCAGCGTGCACGCACGTAGTTCAAAGCATAATTAGTGGAGGGGGATAGTTTGGAAGCTACATTGTCTTGCAATGGTCATGTTGATGAACACAATAGTTATGTTGGAGGAAGGCAATTGGTTGAAGAAAGGAAAATCTATGGACATGTGATGACGAAGGACTACACAACGAACAAAGGATTTACAACACGTGATGATGAATGACTGCACTAATTAAACCTGAACGTTGGTATTGGGTAACTGCTTCATTATACAGAAAATACAATACGTTCAGTGACTGTGAAATTAGACAAATTGAACAAAAGCTTGGAATGATGACTTTTGCTGAGTTTCCAAACCATCCCCCTCTACTAACTATGTTCAAAGTAATGCTATTACAAGTCTCAACTCACTCAAGGTAAACAATATCAAAGTTAAACTGTTAAAAGTAAGTTTATTTTGTAGATTTAATGAAAATACGGCAATATTTTTCAAATTATATTATTCCGAATTCTCATTCAAATCCTTAATATGCAACTGTCATACTGTCAACCCACACGACCCTAATCTAAAGGCAGAGTACAAGTCTGGGCTACCTGTGATTGAAGCTGAACTAAAACATATTATGAGGGAAATTTAATGGTTATTACTAACAGTGTGTTAGTTGCACAGTGGTTAGCACACATGTCTTTCACCTTTGCAAGCCAAGTTCGATTCCTGCTTGATGCAATTATTTGATCAAACTTTCTTATTGGGTCATTCCAGAAAATATCCATACAACCCCCACAGAAGAAATGGCAATTGGTCCTCCCCTCTTTTTCGGATATCCTACAATAGTTTAAGTAAAGCTGTAGTTAATTTTAGCCTTCCCCTTTGGACAGCACAAATATTTTCCATGGGGGGAGCATGGATCTTTTCTGGGATGACCTATTAGCTGCGTATGAGAATAGTGCTTCCAGTTTGACTCTACCAACAGGCTTTTAGCCAGAAGAGTAATGCTAGGATGCCCTTGAATAAAAAATGGACGGTTTTGGATGGCCAAAATTTAGAAGAAAAAGGAAATTATTACTCGGGCTACTACTGTATGGTAGGCCGAGTTTGGCTTGGTTTTTGTATCTACTGTGCATGTGTGAGTAGATACATTGCTGTCATGCGTGTAATGTAAGTTAAGTTAAGTTAACAAAAGAATGCCTTCGGAGCCAATCAGAACATAGAATCCGAAGCCAAAATAACTACTGTACACCAAGTATTTTATAAGTCATTGTTGACAGCATGGAGGGAGATAGTCAAGACTCAAGGAATGGGATATATTCAACAAGGGGAAGTTTTTACAAATTTAGTAAGTATTTTAAGTATGTATCGTAGGCAATTCTTAATTGTGATGTACTAGCCATTGTTGGAATGATGATAAAAGTTTTTGAAAGCAAATTAATCGGGTCGTCGCGTGGACGATTTCATATTCAGACGAGGCAATTTATATGGCCAGCATGTTTGACCGAGCTTCGTAAACTGACAAGACTGTGCGTTGCTGAACAGAAATGGATGACCTTCTTCTAAGAAAACAAAGTTAGCTTCATGGTCAAGCAACAATGTCCAAAACCTATGGTAGTCCACGAGCGAAATATGCTATTAGATAGCATACATGACAAATAGGCAAATGTCAGTGACAGGTTATGTTGAGAGCGTGAACTGGTAAGTTTACTGTATATACAGTATTAATGGAGTAAAATTGAGTGCTGCAGTTGTCAATGTCATGCAAAATCTGTGTCATGAATGTGCAAACATTTCTTCTACCTTTTACTGCATGTATACATATGTCTTGAAGAACAATAACTTATTGTATGGTTGCATTATTGTTTGACAAATTGTTGTAACAAAGATATTTATTAGGGCCCCCCTTGTTGGGGAACCCTAGCCCCCTCATCGGGAAAGTTTATTAATAGACAGTGATATGAAACTCCTTTGGAAACACAGGATACGGTATATATTGTGCAGAAGCCAACAGTAATAATTACAACACACAAAATTCAATTTTCTGTCTGCAATATTGAACGAAAATTGCAAACTAGTTAATGACTACACTAGGTGTTCAACAATTTTTCTTTATTGATACCTTGAAAATAAATGCTGCAGCTTGTCGGTTATTGCAATAATTTCACGCTGAAAAGATGGGAAAAGCTGTTCTAGACGTTCAAATTTTGAAAATTTTCTTTGGGAGAACGCACCTGGACCCCCTGTTGAAGATCTTAGCCCCTGTGTCAGGGAACTCCCGGCGGTACCCCTGCTACCATACTTTATGACTATAGCTTCTAGTACCATATAGCTTTAATAGTCAAACTATTAGCGCACTGCCTCTCATCACTGAGGGCCGGAGTAAAGCCCAATTGGATTGAGTTAGTATTTGAATGATTGACCATTCATTGGAACTCATGCCAATTGAACTCATGTCAAGTTAAAACACAGCATGGCCTCTGAGCATAGACAATTTTGTCAAAACTCTTATTCAGCTCTAGAATCTAGATCTGAATACAAGGTTATTACAACTATACAATTCCATCAATTTTGTCAAGAATCTTGTTCAGCTATGAATATAAGGCTGTTACAAGTACACAGTTGCGTCATTGTTTTACCATAGTAGCTATAGGCATTAAACGCAGTAGATACATGCACGCCTGGTTTTCCTTTTTCTTTTCTTTGTTTTGGGGGTGTCACGATTTTGCATTTTTGCACTTTTTACTTCTGCTACTGTTTGTACTTCCGGTGAGTTGCTAGCCATGTGGTGGAGTGAGGCCGTCAGGTTGTAAGTTCTTTGCTCCTTTTGCTTTTGGAGTTGGACAAAAAGCTGAACAGCTTTGCCTTTTGACCAAGGTGTTCTTGCACATTGTTGGTAGCTTTTGAAATACTGTAGACTGGCTGACTTAGTAGTTTAACAGTGGTGAGATGTGGCTGACAACTTCTTGATCGTAAATATGTTCACCGTGTGAAGTATGCACCACATTCAGCGTTCGATCTGATCTTCCTCGGCCCACTCCCACCTTTGCTAGCGCGGTATAGAGCCTCTGCGGAGGCCGAGAGCCCTTCGATTCAGACTTCGATATTGTGATGGCTGCAATTAACTGCAATCAGTATCTTTTACCCAAGCACCTCGGCACTTTGACAGTAGCCCAAGTAAATGCCTGACCCAGGCGTCTTTTTCTCAATGATTTGCCTAAAGCCTGATTTCCATATAGTTGTAATTGTTGTAATTCAGTCAGCGATTGATCGGTGATTGTTTGCGATATTTTACAACAGTCGTGTTTCCATATAGTTGTAATTGTTGTAATTCAAATCGCCGATTCTCTCGGACTGAGGACTTCTCGGTTTTGACAAAGTTCAGATGAGCTAAGTTTGATATTCAAGGGCCCGCAGTAATTGGCTACGTGCTGTTGCGATGTCCCTGCCACTTTTTTTCTTTAATGTATGGTTTACGCTTTGTAACCTTATATGTATGTTATTTGTAATTATGTAGTTATGTATGTATGGCGAATTTAATAAATAAATAAATAAATAAATAAATAAACAAATTGAATGACTAAAACTTTGTTTGTGATCATTTTCACAGTCTATATAACAATATAACAAGCATGCATTATTTACAAGTTCAGTAACTTCGCCGCTTAAATCTCATGTTTCTTGAACGTTTGACGACAGTTGCAAACATTTGAGCTGGCGTACGGCATTCAAGTCCTCGAAGTAGTCATTTAGTAGACTTCTTTAACAAAATCGCGGTTTTTTTGAAAGGATTTGGCCGGTTTTTGTAAATAATTTAGTGTTTTACGTTGCAAACATGTAGCAAAAAGTCGCCGACTGTCGGCGATTGATGTTTCCATTAACTGTTGTCGCATCGGCGACTGTTGTAATTGTTGTAGAAGTTGAACCTGATTCAACTTCTACAACAGTCACCGACTGTCGCCGATTGGATCACAACAAGCGTTCCCATTAAGTTGTAATTGTTGTAAGACTTGATCGGCAACAGTCGCCGACTGAATTACAACAATTACAACTATATGGAAACCAGGCTTAACTGCGTTTTAAATACAGTCACCATTTCTTGCAAATCATTTTTGCCAGTCGGATTTTTGCATATAAGCAGATATTAAAAGCAGATTTTCATATAATTTGGGGTTTCCAAAATCTTTGCATATAAGCGGCTTTTGCATATAAGCGTTGGTGACTGTATTTACAAAAAGTAGCTGATCAATCATTTGAAAGTTTACGTCAGTAAATTTGTTGTAATTTTGGAATTCTCTTGATGATACTGTTATCCAATCCAAAACATTAAAATCCTTTCAGAAAAAGCTTAAAGATTTCTTAGGCCAAAAAAAATAATACCTGGGTTTCCTATTTCTCTTCAGGGTAGGTCGGATTTCTTTTTTTTCCCCCTTTTTTTTAATTTAGTGCCTTAGAATAACAATAATGTTCTTTCCAACACCAAATGTCAATTACGCTAACACTGAGTAGCACATCTATTAAAGCTAATTTTGAGCACATGAGGTTCTGATGCCACGCTTTGCTATCCCAAGATCCAAATCATGCTGCAACTCGGGCCCATGCTCCTTAAAAATTCAATAAAAAGATTAAGGTCGGTATTTTGCTAGCAAAAAACTAGGTAGGGTCGGGAAATCCAGAAACCCAGGTATTTTTTTTTGGCCTTGTTTAACGAAATGATGAACAGCTAAACAGTACATTTTAGATCATTATTTTAGTCTAGTAGGCTTAGTTTTACTTTAATTTTCATTTTACTTAGTTTTTGGTGTTTGGCAATTTCACAAACTCTCTCGAGTTTTCTTCTGCAATCTCCTTCCATATTTATTCAAAAATACATGAATTATAAATATTTATTATAAATAATAAAAAAGAAATTAAAAAATGTAATATCGTTATTATTGTAACACATGTAAAAATATTGTGTAATTAATTAATTTTGATAGACAAAATGAAATCTTAATTTATACTTATTTCTATTCTACTTGTAAAACAAAATCTCTAATATTTATCTCTATCTCGCTGTAATAATTATTAACATAGTTAATAAATTTGGATTGATTGTTGTTGTTGTTGTTGTTGTTGTTGTTGTTGTTGTTGTTGTTGTTGTTGTTGTTGTTGTTGTTGTTGTTGTTGTTGTTGTTGTTGTTGTTGTTGTTGTTGTTGTTGTTGTTGTTGTTGTTGTTGTTGTTGTTGTTGTTGTTGTTGTTGTTGTTGTTGTACAGTATTGATAGCTTTTGTCATGTGAACTGGCTTACTCATGCTGTGTTTTTTTTTTCCCAGGAGTAAGTTGCGACTCTTGCAGCAAGAATAATTTCCGCGGCAAGAGATTCAAGTGCTTGGTGTGTTATGATTATGATCTGTGTTCTCAATGCCACGAGAGTGGAGCTGCCACAACAAAACACACTAAAGATCATCCAATGCAATGCATATTGACCAGATCAGATTTTGGTAAGTAGAACTGAAGGTGCCTAATCACTCTTAGACTGAAAAGGCTGGTCAAGGTAACACCGCTGCCAAACGTTTGCGCATGCTTGAATTCGCTAGAATAAACATCAAGAGGAGCCGTGGCGACAACAACCAGACAGCGAAGACTAAAGCGCCGCACAGATGACCAAGTTTTCCTTGACAAGTTTTTCCTTGACAAGTTTTTCCTTGACAAGTTTTATTTGTTCGTGTGTACGACACAAATTGACAAGTTTTTCCTTGACAAGGAGCATGGTCATGCCAGCTTTTGAACAAGGAAAATTGTTCGTGTGTATAATCGTCAAGGAAAACTTCTTTTTTAATCGTGTAATTTCCCTATGGAATAAATTACCGAGTTTATTAAAGACTATTGATACTATAATTTCCTTTAAAACAAAACTGCAGGATTATTACTTCAAGAAATTCAACTCTGAATTTACATGAACATGCATGAAATCTGTTTTACAAGATTATATTGTAATATATTTTATTTATTTTGATATTTTAGTGATAACATATTGTAGGGTGGATGATATCAATTGGGACATGTGTCCTGTTTCTTTCACCTGTCATGAATGTAAATATTTTTTGACGAACTTATTAAATTCAAATTCAAAACTTGACAAGATCATCTCCGAAGCTTATTTACGCGACCATTGCCGTCAAGGAAAACTTGTCCAACCGTACACACGAGCAATTATAAATTGTCAAGGAAAATGTTTGGGGAAAAAATTGTTCATCGTACACACGAGCAAGGAAAGCTACCAAGGAACTTGTCAAGGAAAACTTGGTCGTCTGTGCGGGGCTTAAGTTAAGCCGTGTTTACACGGCCAAAATTTAAGCACGCTTAAGTTAAGCGTACTTAAAATGCGCCACCTTGGTGCGTTTACACGGTCATTTAATAATCCCTTACTAAAACACGTACACCATTATTCAACATGGCCGACGAGCTATATTTTTGGTTTTGGAAGCTTCGTATGGGCAGCGTGCGTCAAAAAAAGAAACAAAGGAACAAAGAATAGCGAGATGGTAGCTTCTACAACAGGGCAAAAAAATGCATGTTATCGTATTAATAACACCGTATTAATAGCAAGCGTTTTTCAATCCCGTTGCGTTTACACGGCCAAGTTAAGCGCGATTAACTGATCGTGCTCAGTTTAATCCACCTCCTTGAGGTGGTGCAAACTAATCGCGATTAATTTACGCCGATCTGTTTACACGGTCATTTTAAGCCCGCTTACAGTCAGATGTGGCTCAGATCCCGCTTAAATTTTGGCCGTGTAAACAGGGCTTAAGACTCGACTATTCATTTGTGTTTTAATAAAAGGGTAAAGAAAATTACGAAGGGGTAATTTCAGAATATGTTGCAATAATGACAAGGAAGCCATGCACAAATTATCTACTTTATCTTTTCGGTAGTATGCTTATAATTTTAACTTTTGTGTCGGACTCTCGGACCAGTCCAAATATTTCAGTGTTTTCCCGCTCTTTTTCTGAGGGCGAGCTCGGAAGTCGCGCATGCGCCAAACGTTTGGCAGCGGTGTTGGTCAGGGTTTGTTTTATATTGTAACCCATTGCTCAGTCCTTTTCATAAGGCAAACTGCACGTGTGTGGTAATTTACACGCGTAAATAACTTTGCGCATGCGAATCGCACGTGCGTTAAAACTTATTAATTATGGCGCAGAAATATGAACCTAACTTTTATATTTCCTACATATCTGAAAAAGAAAGCTGTGTTGCTTGATATTCATTGTAAGACGTTATCTTTCGCTTTAGCGTATTAGTTTAGTTGTAAAAGGTAAAACCAGTAAACCACTGCTACTACGCTGTGAAAACTGTTACAGACGATACACGTTACATTGCATTGCATTGCATTGCAAGACCTTACCTTGTGAGACATTACCTGTACATTACGCTGTGAGATCTTGCGTTACGTTGTGAGACCTTAGGTTACGCTGTGAGACCTTAGGTCCTTACGTTACGTTTGCAATGTGAATGAACAATTGAATTGAACATGGCCTTTCACGCTTGCGACAAATGGCACGCATTGTTGAGTTTGTGTGAGGTACATGATTAGCTATGATTAGCAGTGATTAGCTATGATTAGGTATATGATTAGTGATGATTAGCTATGATTAGCAGTGATTAGCTATGATTAGGTATATGATTAGTGATGATTAGCAGTGATTAGCTATGATTAGGTATATGATTAGCTATGATTAGCAGTGATTAGCTATGATTAGGTATATGATTAGCTATGATTAGCAGTGATTAGCTATGATTAGGTATATGATTAGTGATGATTAGGTATATGATTAGCTATGATTAGCAGTGATTAGCTATGATTAGGTATATGATTAGTGATGATTAGCTATGATTAGCAGTGATTAGCTATGATTAGGTATATGATTAGTGATGATTAGCTATGATTAGCAGTGATTAGCTATGATTAGGTATATGATTAGCTATGATTAGCAGTGATTAGCTATGATTAGGTATATGATTAGTGATGATTAGGTATATGATTAGCTATGATTAGCAGTGATTAGCTATGATTAGGTATATGATTAGTGATGATTAGCTATGATTAGCAGTGATTAGCTATGATTAGGTATATGATTAGTGATGATTAGCTATGATTAGCAGTGATTAGCTATGATTAGGTATATGATTAGCTATGATTAGCAGTGACTAGCAGTGATTAGCAGTGATTAGCTATGATTAGGTATATGATTAGCAGTGATTAGCTATGATTAGGTATATAATTAGTGATGATTGGCAGTGATTATCTATGATTAGGTATATAATTAGTGATGATTAGCAGTGATTAGCTATGATTAGGTATATAATTAGTGATGATTAGCAGTGATTAGCTATGATTAGGTATATAATTAGTGATGATTAGCAGTGATTAGCTATGATTAGGTATATAATTAGTGCTGATTAGCAGTGATTAGCTATGATTAGGTATATAATTAGTGATGATTAGCAGTGATTAGCTATGATTTACTATATAATTAGTGATGATTAGTAGTGATTAGCTATGATTAGGTATATGATTAGTGATGATTAGTAGTGATTAGCTATGATTAGGTATATGATTAGTGATGATTAGCAGTGATTAGCTATGATTAGGTATATGATAAGTGATGATTAGCTATGATTAGCAGTGATTAGCTATGATTAGGTATATGATTAGCTGTGATTAGCAGTGACTAACTATGATTAGATATATGATTAGTGATAATTAGCTATGATTAGCAGTCACTAGTTATGATTAGGTATATGATTAGTGATGATTAGCAGTGATTAGCTATGATTTAGTATATGATTAGTGATGATTAGCAGTGATTAGCTATGATTAGGTATATGATTAGTGATAATTAGGTATATGATTAGCAGTGATTAGCTATGATTAGGTATATGATTAGTGATAATTAGCTATGATTAGCAGTCACTAGTTATGATTAGGTATATGATTAGTGATGATTAGCAGTGATTAGCTATGATTTAGTATATGATTAGTGATGATTAGCAGTGATTAGCTATGATTAGGTATATGATTAGTGATGATTAGCAGTGATTAGCTATGATTAGGTATATGATTAGTGATGATTAGCAGTGATTAGCTATGATTAGGTATATGATTATTGATAATTAGCTATGATTAGCAGTGATTAATAGTTAGCTTTGATTAATAGCCTGAGACAAGACTAAAAGTGATGATTAGTAATAGATTAGCAATCAATGATTAGTGATTATTGGGTATGATTAGCTACAGTATACATTATGCTTACTAGCTTAAAAAGTAGCTAGTTTTTAGTAAATTTAGTTTCTCTTATTTTTTTTTCTATTATTTCAGAGCTTTATTATGGTGGAGAGTCTCTGACTGTGGACCAACCACAATCTTTTACTTGTCCATTTTGTGGCAAGCTAGGTTTGACTGAAAGTGGCTTACCGGAACATGTAAGCTTAGAGCATCCAGAAATGAGTTCAGAAGTTGTAAGTAATTGCCACCATTTCTGTTTTCTGACGTGATATTAGTACAGTAATAAGGACTTACTGTATTAACCGAGTGCGAGGTCTGTACGGGAAAGTATTTGCCTGAGGTTTTCGTACAGACCGAGCGACGAAGGAGCGAGGTTTGTGCAATAAAACCAAGGGCAAATACTTTCTCATACAGACCGAGCAGACGAGGTTAATAAGGAATTTATTATATGGCTATTGGTTCATTTTATTTTTAAGCTTCGAGCATTGTTTTCGTCTTCGGAGTATGCTGTTTACCTTACCTGTTGACTTTTTCATGTCGCTTCTTAGCCTTCTTATTTACACCAGTTCGGCTTTTATTTGTCGTGCTTTTAGATAAACAACTTTAAAGAAAACCAGCAGTGATGTTCCAACACATTTTATTGTTCAGAATATTTGAATACAGATACCTATTACTCTTTTATTTGCATTCAAATCAACTCAGAAATGTTCACGCCAAAACTTACAGGGCCGAGAAAAAAGCGTATTGACCCCGAGGTCAATATCGTAAAATCCCGACCTCTCAGGAACCAATCGGCGTGCGTCGTTTTGCGTACGGACCGGAAATCAAACCCAGCCATATAATATTAAAGACTTATTAACCGAGTGCGAGGTCTGTACGGGAAAGTATTTGCCTGAGGTTTTCGGAAATGTTCCCGCCAAAACTTACAGGGCCGAGAAAAAGGTGTATTGACCGGTCGGTCAATATCGTAAAATCCCGACCTCTCAGGAACCAATCAGCGTGCGTCTTTTTGCGTACGGACCGGAAATCAAACCCAGCCATATAATAATAGGTAATACGTGGAGTACATGTGTGTGTATCACTGACCTCTACATAACTGGACTGCGTGTGCCCCACGAAAAAATAGCCCGATTACACGCCATCAGGCGCCATCTTGTTAGGTCTGAGCCGCGAAATTGGCCAATCACAGATGGGGTTTCAATTGGGGACACTTCGTGCAATACAAAAGTATCGTGGACCCGCAGTCCAGTTATATAGAGGTCATTGGTGTGTATACCTGAGTGGCTGTGTGGTATTAAAGAAATACCAAATGGTTTTCCGTGTTTGGATACTCTGATCCAAACACGCGGGAAATTGCGAGACTGGAGAAAAGCGTAAGAAAACACGAGCCGTAGGTGAGTGTTTTTAGCTTTTCGAAAGTCGAACAATTTCCCAAGTGTTTGGATAAGAGTCTCCAAACACGGAAAAAACCATTTGGTATTTCTTTTATAAAATAATCACAAGTGTCCGACATTTTCAAAAAATCGTTTGGCGGGAATTTTCCGTGTTTGGATACTCTGATCCAAACACGGCAATCGACCAATCAGGGCTCGCGTAGTATACATGCTATTTTATAAAACTATATCCAATACAACACACACACACTAATATTGTAAATAGGTTATAACTAAATTACTCTGAGTTGATGTTACCATAATATGAATAATATTCATTCAGAAATCAGAAAAAGCTTGATTTCAGTATTTGAGACTTGATATATTCTGATACAGTCTCTGTATACTATATATTTAGTATCAAGCAACTGGTGGGCTATTACAAATTCGGCATTCTGATTGGCTGAGCCAATCTATTGGTGATAGACCACTAGTAGCGTTATCCAATGACAAACCTTCTTATAACTGGAATATTCCTATTCTGACCAATCAGATGCCACGACATATTTACGCTGCAAACAAAACATGCAAACTGGGCCAAACATGGCGTCCGCTAAAATTTATGTACGAGTGACGAAATCATGAAAACATTGGCCCGAAAATAATGGAAAATTGTTCAGTTTGACATTTTCGAGTAAGAAAATGAATTCGCTTATGCCTATGGAGTATATCTACACCAAATTTGAATCCAAGTAATTACAGTCTCGGTTTTTGTGAGCGATTGTTTATCAAGTGCCATCGAACTACTCTACATTTTGAATGGGGAGACTTCTGCAAACAAAAAGGTAAAACTATCTGAAAATTTGAAACAATGTTTGATAAGACTTACTTACGTTAAAGAAAAGTTGATTATGGTTGATACTAAAACAATTAGACAACTCGCCCTCGTTGTCTAATTGTTAAATATACTTTCAAAAACTTATTAATAATTCACGAGGAAAACACAAAGGAAATCAGTACCATGTCCATGGTTTTATACCTGATAAAACTTCTTGACGTCAGAAAGAATACTAATGTGCATACAACTTTATATAAAGAATACTAATGAACATACAATTTTATATAAAGAACACTAATGAACATACAATTTTATATAAAGAATACTAATGAACATAACATCCAATAACGAATCGTTTTTGAAGCCATTCAAAACACTCGCATCAAGTGTTTTATCAGATCTAAAACACTTGGGCTGCGCCCTCGTGATTTTAAATCTGATAAAACACGCCTGCTCTTGTTTTAAAGTACTGTATAATAAACGAGCAGGAATGTTTTATCAGATATAAAGACACGAGGCGAAGCCGAGTGTTTTTATATCTGATAAAACACGAACTGCGAGTTTATTATACGGCTTCAAAAACGAACCACTTGGTAAGTTTCACGTTTCTCTCTGACGAAGGGCCTTCGCTCGAAACGTTAGACTCATACGTTCTCTGTTTCGGCAGTATATCTAACCTTACTATATTTCGATTGTTGTTTCTACACTGCCTACGCAGCACGCTACTTTTATTACACTTGGTAAGTTGATTGGCGGAGTTAGTTTGAAAAATAACCTTGTTTAAGCCGAGAAAATCAAAGCTAAAGTTTATGTAAATCAGGAGAAATCTTTATCACATATAAAGATACGATACGGTCATGATTTTCTTTTGTGTTTTCCTCATGAATTATTAACGAGTTTTTGAATATTACGTAACTCTATAATTTATTGTAGTATTCTGTATGAAATGATACAGTGGCTCTATTAATTACATTTATATATACTACTAAAACATTAATTTCTTTTGAAATATTATTCTCAAATTCATTAATAATTCATGAACCGAAAACAAAGGAAATCAGTACCGAGACGGAGGTTTTGATATCGGAGGAAGAAATTACATAAATTAAGCCAACTTTCGCCTCGATTTTCTCTTAAAATACTGATTTGTTTGAGAAGCTATATCATACACTGGGAAGAGTGTTTGATCAGGATTCCAAACACCTTGAAATTTGTTCAAAAACCTCGGTTTCACCTCGGTTTTCAACAAAAGTCTCGGTGTTTGGAAATCCTGATGAAACACTCCTCCTCGTGTATGATATATAACATCTTATCTTAATATACATGTATAACACTGTATAAAATAACCGGAAGTAAATGAACGACAACACGCACTCTGATTGGCTATTGGGTCAAACAAGCGTGCCATTATAACTCTATAACGGCACGGCACACGAGATATTTCGCGACGATTTTGTCGTTTTTGATGAATTTTATGTGGATTTAATCATCAACGAAAGTCAAAAATTACTTGGATATATGTCTAATCACGTAATTAACACAGCAGAATGTTTTCAGTGCAACTTTAAGTGCATTTTCATCGCTAAAATTGCCGACATGTTGTACGAGGCCACGCGTGGCGCTAAATGGTAACAAACTCGTCCTGAGACAGGTAATCTGTTTTTTGTTTACATTTCTTGGGTTTATTGACAATTTAAAGTCATTATTTTATAAAAGAAATAAAAAGCTTAGTCGCTGTGCGATTATCGAGTTATAATGCACCGAGAAGCTAGTAAAACAACTGGCTATCGCCTCGTGCTTTACACGCATCTCTCGTGCATTATAACTCGATAATCGCACGCGACACGTTTTTTATTTCTTAAGTATACACCGTTACAGTAAAAACCCACTAACAAGAACGTACCACTATTAAGAACCTCAGGCTGAAATTAAGAATACATTTATATAAGAATATATAAGAATATAAGAACCTATCCCAAGCTGATTTGGTAAAATGTAAGTTCTTGTTAGCGGGTTTTTACCATTACATTGAGCTCGTTAACCAAAGTTCCCTGGTGGTGGACACTAGAGGAGTGATAATGTACAATCATATACTGTAAGCTTTCTGAAGATACATAGCGTTAGAAGGAACTTTGTAGAAACTGAGTCAGATTATACTGTAATTCTGTTTTGAAATCTAAAGAGTTTCAGGTTTCTGGTGAAAAATTTAGGTTGGGTTACTGGAAGCATAGCATTTTTGGCTTTCATTAGTTCATTGCTGGCAATGTTTAAAGGTTTTTTTACAAGCAGTGTCTATGTCCAATTAGGTATGCCCAGTTTGTGCAGCATTGCCTCGTGGAGAACCTAATCATATGACTGATGATTTTATTGCACATTTAACAATGGAACATAGAACACAGTCAATGAGAGATTTCATATCCTTTTCTGATTGTCTTTTTGTGTCTGTTTGTTTGTCTGTGTCAATTTGTTTCTTTATTTGAGTCAGTTGGTTAGTCACTCAATCAGTTGGCAGTCAGTCAATCAGTTGTGTGTTGGTCGGTCGGTTCGTCCTACCGTTGGTCAGTCGGTCAGTCAGTCAGTCAGGCAGTCAGGCAGGCAGTCAGGCAGTCAGGCAGTCAGGCAGTCAGGCAGTCAGGCAGTCAGGCAGTCAGGCAGTCAGGCAGGCAGGCAGGCAGGCAGGCAGGCAGGCAGGCAGGCAGGCAGGCAAGTAGTCAGTCAGGCAAGCAGGTAGGCAATCACTCAGTCAATCAGTGGGTCTCTGTCTATTTGTCTGTCTGTTTGTCACTCTCACTTCTTTGGTTTTCATTTTTCCATTATTTGTGATTTCTTCTTGACTCCATTGTAAGATGAACCAACAGGCAGTCGAGTTCGACGCATCCTCCATGGTGGCCGCACTTTGGGCCAACGTGCTCGCCGCGCAACCAATCAAAATTTTGGCAATTCAACGTCCGCCACGCCGCAGTTCGGCAACTCCAGCTCGACAGCAGTTCGAGACACAATCGATCCCATCGCCGAGCTTTTATCGCAACTTTCCGGCGTGCGCCGAAGTGCGCAGCAATCCCAGCAGTCAGTGCAGTCACAACTGCAACTACTGCAACAACAGTTGCAGTTTGAACGACAACAAGTTCAACAGACAAGGGAAAGATTAGAACGGTTACCAAGGCGACCAATGAACTCGGCCGTTGCCTCGGCAACTCCAGCAACTACGGCAGTACGTCAAGATGCTTCCTCAACGACCAACTCCGCTTATCTTCTTACAAGGTACAGTACGTTATTTCTATTTCACAGTTAAACGTAACGTTTAATCTCGGTGAGATAGTGTGAACATAGGTACGCACAGCGCACGTGCGTCTAGGCCCCGATGATTATTATAAAGCAAGACTTCCTCATTTAGACCCCGTTCACACGAATCCGAAGCGAGTTGAAAACGGCGCGAAAAAGTCACAAAACGCCGTTGCGTTCACACGGCACCGGATCGAAATTGTATGAAACGGCGCTCTAACCGAAGAGCTTTGAAAACGATTTCTAAACGGAGCGAGATGAAAACGGAACCCTTGGCGGTGTCGTGTGAACACAAAGCCCGTTCTCCACTAGGCGAATTTGTTCGCGCGAAGCGAATTCTCCGGCAATATGTTTGGCAAGTAAGAAAATTGGCGCGAAAACTAGCAGCACCAACCAATTACATTGCATGAACGGGTATTTCGATTCGATTCGCGCGAACAAATTCGCCTAGTAGAGAACGGGCTTAAGATCTGGCACTTTTTCGCTCCGCTTTAGTACGCAGTTCCTTAAATCTTCAGCTCCTAACCAAACGGCTGGCGTATTTTTTAGCGATGGAAACCTTTATTTATCTGCTAAGAATTTGTGTTGCTGTTTGAACATTACAACAATGACTAGCCAGTGTAAATAGGAGAAGATTAAGTCAATAAGGAGAGTTCCTGATGGAAAGAATAAAATTGTAAACCTAGAAAGCACTATGCACTTTGGTGGGATAATATTCTTTGAATTGCTCCTCGTTTCCATTTACTTTTGACGAGATATGGCTATTTAAACAGTGCACAGCATTGAAATACTGGATGTACACCAGACGGTTCCGGAGTCGTGCGAACACCTTCAAAGCGTCGTTAATTTATGACGGATTCTTGTGAGCGTAACCACATTTTACCGTTTATTTTCGATACCGGACTCAATAATAGTGAACGCAGTCTTAATAATAGTAATCAGGGACGTTTAGTCTAATAGGCCATTAGCACGATGACGTGAGATGACGTTGGGTGACTACAACTACCAGAAGGCATTGCCAGTATTCTAGGGTTTCGGCATTGAACTCTAAATAAACTGGAACGATAACTCGCTTGCACGTTTTGAAGCCAACATGGGGGCCGCCATACACGTCAACCCCAGTCCCTTTTACTGTATAACCAAGAGAAAATGAAGCTGAATTTGGTGAACTGGGTTGCAAAAACAGCTTGAAATCAAAGAAAAACTAAACTTGTTAACCACTTTTTTAGGCTTAAATCAAATTCCAATATACAATAGAGTAGGTGAACACTGACATGACGAGTAAAAACAAGGAAAACAGTAAAAATAGAAGCTCTCAAATGAAAGTCAACAATACGCAACCAAAATTGCCGTTGGTTTGGACAAATATAAAGAAAATACATATGAACCCAGGTTTAAAATGAAGAGGTTGTTTATAAAAACAGTGGGTTTTAAATTTCTCAATTTTCAGTAGGAAAAAAACAACAAAATGCACTTCACCGTATGTTATTACAGCTCTGGAATTACTCTTCGTATCGAAAATGTCAGATTTA
Source organism: Corallium rubrum (assembly GCA_964035015.1). NCBI lineage: Eukaryota > Metazoa > Cnidaria > Anthozoa > Scleralcyonacea > Coralliidae > Corallium > Corallium rubrum. Next base: position 1,429,412 of record OZ036007.1, on the reverse strand, counting down.
GCATTTCCACAACTGAAACTTGAGTTAAAGCTATAATTTAGCATTATCTTATTACTAATTCTTGGCAAGACAACCTTCAAACGTTTGAGAAAACAAAGAAAAATAAGAGAAACCTGCATTTTCCGTACGAGTTTCGGACTCAAATTTTGCTTTTGTTGGGCAGATATTTCGTCATTCAATCCATTTTCGTGTGTAGAAATTATTCAGGTACGAGGCCGATAAGCCAATACATACTATCTTCTTCGTTATCATCTATAAAAAAACTTTAGGTCTAAAAAATGGTTGTTTTGTTGCAGCGAGTTTTCAGTTTTTCATTGTGCCCCATAGGTTCTGTTGACGTCAGACGTGCAATGGCGACCCCCAGCGGCCGGAAGTTTGACTTCACCCAATCATAGGGCCTGTCTTATGGAGTTAGCGTTCCAGTTTATTTAGAGTTCAATGGGTTTCGGCTAAAAGGGATGACTCAAAGGTCTCGTTCAGTCCTTTCGCGGCTTTTCCAAAATATGTCGTCAAATATGTTTTTCAAAAATCTAGGGGGTGAACCAGATTTCTGATTAGGGTTAGAGTTTATGTTGTGGTTAGGGGTATCAAAAAGATTGCTAAAATCTTGACACTCGCATCACTCGCTGAAACTTGACGACAAATTTGGAAAAAAACAAATTTGACGACATATTTTGGTCGTTTTGGGTCATCCCTTCTAGTAGCCGAAACCCTAGAATACTGGCAAAGCATTCTGGTAGTTGTAGTCTCCAACGCCGCCGTACGTCAACATGTAAATGGACTATTATCCTTTATGAATACTGGATGGAGGACGTTTAGAACTAAACGTCCCTCGTCCAGTTTTAATGAGAGAAATAACAATATTAAGGTGGCTCCCTACAGTAATTTTAAGAAGGGACTGGTAACGAGTATGACGTCGGCACATGCGTAAATAGCAATCTTGTCGAGTTCATATTCTGTCACGTTAGCAGCCGTCCGAGCGACACAAAAGGTTCAAATATCACACATTTGCTTCGGTAAAATTATTTAAAATTTTGTGCATAAAGAAATAGAAAAAACTTAAACATACTTAGTTTTTAAAAAATTTCATAAGACAGAACTTTTTTAATCCATTAAGTTTATAGCGAAGAATCTGTCTTGACAACTTTCCTTACTATTTTGCTGTGGTGTTTTATGTGGAAAAAACTGACCAGATGACAATTTTTAGAAATTTTGACCGAAGAAAACTGGAAATATGTGTCTAAATAGACGAAAACCGTGAAAATTTGACAAATTTCAAACGCCATTTTTACCATATTAATAATATAGCAGCAGATATTAGCACTATTCAACAAATACTTCATAAGTGTGGTTCTCCTTCTGCAGTTCACTATACAGAATAATTACGTTATAGTTATTTTGTAGACAGTAATAACCATAGACTATGACTGAACGTAATAAGCCATGAAAAAACTGAAACTCTAGGGAGCCACGTTAATTGTCCCTCTTGAAACAAAGGATTTCGAGGAGAACATGCAATTACCAATCTATTAAAGTGTATATAAACTCAAATAAGATATTACTGATATGAATTCTATGTAACGTGAATAGTTGTATGCCAAAATATTTTCTGACATGAACTTCTATTTGTTGTTATATTGAGGTTTGTGTTTCCAAAAGTGTTAATGAGGATGACGTCAATGTAGGCATTTGTGGGTGTTTCTTTCTTTTTTTATGATAAACCGCTTGAAAATTTTAATGGGAAAAAATGATAAACTACAGAATATACTATTCAAGTATTCCATTAACATGTGAATTGGGTAATATTTCTGCTGTAATAGAACACTGCGTATGCAAATTATGCCTACATAGACGTCATCCTCATTACCAACAAATACAAACTTCGATATAACAACAAATAAAAGTTCAAATCAAAAAATGTTTTTGCCTTCAGCTATACACATTAAGGTTTTCGTTAAGGTTTGCAGGGTCATGTCTGTAAAGCGCTCTCAATTCGTCAGAATTTATGCCACAAAAATATAATAGATATCGTTAGAAAGCTATGAATTTGTAGAATACAATGGTGTCTTTGGTTTCGCGATAAACACAAACCGTTAATAGTTGTGATTTTTTAATTAAAACCAGAGGGCTTCACTCGGGGTGACTTAAGAACAAAGCGTTTCATTCTGTTCCAAAAACATTTTCGCAGTTCGATTCCGAGATAAATTTCCAGCAAAACGCTGTCAGCGTTTTTTTATTTATTGCCTGGTTTCGAATTGGTTTCCAAATGTTGGTCGATAAATAGCATTTTAAAGTTTGGTCGTCAATAAAATCGGCAAAACTCGACGTATCAAAAAACGCTGACACCGTTTTGCTGGAAATTTATCTCGGAATCAAACTACAAAAAAAGATTTTGAACAAAATAAAACGCTTTTTACTCGAGTCGCCCCGAGTGAAGCCCTCTGGTTTTAATTTAAAAATTCACAACTATTAACGGTTTGTGTTTATCGCGAAACCAAAGACACCATTGTATTCTACAAATTAATAGCTTTCTAACGATATCTATTTTATTTTTGTGGCATAAATTCTGACGAATTGAGAGCGCTTTACAGAAATGACCCTGAAAACCTATACGAAGACCTTAAATAGAATCCACATGCAGTAATGTCATATTTGGGTTTATAAGCACTTTAAAATGAGTTGCGAACTTGCGAACAACTGTTGCATTTTCCTTATCTATTTTTCTTTTTCAGATGTTACGAAAACGAGCTGCCTGAGAATGAGCAATCTGAACTAGAAGAACGGAGAGCGAATAGAAGTATTTTTGTCCAAGACTTGTTGGTCTCCACCCTGGAATCGGTCAACTCCTCGCAACACGGAGAACTCGAAGATTTTGAAATCGAGAACGTTTTAACTACCGCGGCTGTTTCGGATATGCGTGAAGAAGACCAAGTCTCCGACCACGAAGAGAATACACTTGCGAACGATATGGAGCTGATTAATTTGGAAGAAGAAAACGAGAAAGAATTATAACCACGGCCAGTATGGCTTGCTAGGTGGCACTGACGGCTTAGTATATCTAGAAATTATCAAGTCTTGAAATTCTTAGAAATGTTTTCCAAAACCTAATTTTTCAACTATTCGTAAAAACGAAGACAAATAACAGCGAGTATTCAATTTAGTTTTCTCTAGATTTTGATTGGCTGTGAAGTTTGCTCCGTCAACTGCAAATAGCCATCTCAAATAATCCTCTGAGCATGCGCAGAAATCTCTATCTCCCACAATCATCTTCCCACGCGAAGTGTTTTGGAATAAAAACGAGAGGACACCCAGAAACTGCATATACCTCCGCCAGCGGGTTAATAGGGACTTTAAGATTCAGACAACGGACTACGGCTACGGTAGAAAGTTTAACAGTGGTATTAAATGGTGGTGTATTTATACATTCAAATTTTAAGATACACAATTCGCGCGGACTCGTTTTGTTCTTAAATTCTTGAAGAAAAACACTTGACAATGTTCAGACTATGTTAGTCGCGAGAATACAGCTAAGCGGCTTTTCTAAGGCTTATGTAGTGACTCACGTTCCGCGTTGTCTTTACAACGTAAAAATACTTTTTCTACGTTGTCAACAGAGTCATGACTGCGTAAAGATTACTCTTGGGACCGTCATTCGCAAAAGGTCTTTGTATATGACATAAAATTCTATTGTTCAAGCACGTTGCCGTAGTCGTAGTCGTGTAGTCGTTGTGTTTTCTTAAAGCCCTATTAAAGATGTTTAAAAAGAAAACGAGCCATCCCGCTAACCTAGCCTGCGAGCCGGCTCTTGGGTAGGAGCGGGAGGTGAAATAAAGCCTGCACGCATAGCTATCAAATTTGAATGCCGCCCCTTCTAACGGTTGTCAAAAGCGACCAATCACAAACCAGACACGCAATGTAAACAAAGAAAACGGTTTTACTTCCTTGCCAGACTAATACGCTAATGAAATGTTACTACCATTTACGTTCAAGCTTGAAGCATGAATTATTTCACACGTTTGTTTACGTTTGAAAAGCTTACGTTTGACTAATTAACTTCCTGGTTTTGACCAATGAAATGCATTTGTTCACGTGAAATTCCCGTGTGAAAAAACACACAAGCATTTCATTGGTCAAAACGAGGAAGTTAATTAGTCAAACGTAGGTTTTCAAACGTAAACAAACGTGTGAAATAGTTCATGCTTCAAGCTTGAGCGTAAATGGTATTATTTGGAACAGTGGTTCGCACGTTTTAGGCAGTATAACAAGTTTCATAAAACGCAGAATCTTGAACTCTACATCAAACGAAAGCTCATTCAACATATAACAACATACGTACACAATATATTTCAACGATGCGTAGTTCTGAAATTACTAGTCATCTTGTTCCACAAATGACAAGATATTAATGATATGCCTGCCGTATAGAGCGTTTTCATTCACATGATCGGTGGGGTGGTGAAACAATACGAAATATTTGAATGAGAAAGAGCTAATTCCCATACCGTACACCAATATGGCCGCCGTGACGTAAGATGAAAACGCTCTATGGCCGCCGTGCCACTTTGGTACGTCCTGTCTGACTTTTTCCTATCTCTATTTTTACATATCGAGTGGAAGAACTGAAAAGAAGGAGCCGGAGTCTTTCAGACTTTAACTTTGCCTGGCCATAGGAACTTCAGTCATAAATAATAATTAAGTTGGAATATAAAAAATATTCTGTGGTATATCCCGCGAGGTTTACAACAACAAATCATTTGATAGGCGTGCAAGATTTAATAATGCTATCGGTTTGCTATTCACAACTGTTGAATTTGGTACAAAAAACTGTGTATTACAGGCGAATGCTATGGTGTTTCGAACATTGTTTGTTTTATAGAAATAATATTTTCTCAATCGTAGGAAGTTGTCCTTTGATATCCATGAGAGGACGATTTGCTTTCACACTAAAGTGTTTAACAACCGTGGCAAAGCGAAACGGTGGTGCAATTTATGGAACGAATCTGAAATGCTGACATTTCGAGCAATGCTCTTCACCCGCGGAGTATTTACTCGCTTGAATGAAACGACCCCCCCCCCCCCCCCCCGAAACGTCAGTATTTCGTTTCAAAACGATTCGGGTCTATCGATTTGGGTCTATCCTAATAATATGATTTTAATACGGTTCGTACAACCCTTGATAAATGATCAAAGATATTAAAAATATTTACCTGATGGAAATATCTTTCAGATACAAATGTCAAATGCACTTAAAGGATGAGTGTCCACCTAATGCTTTGCGCGCTCACAATGCAATGAGATCAGTGAATGAGAGTGCACGCGATCACTTTGGTCATGTACGCTCGCGGCCATTTTTCGGGCCACGAAATTCAACAAGTGAAGCAATCCCTCGATATTTGAGCAATACTTGCAGTAAATTACTCAATCTATGTTTTTCGTGAGAGCAAAGATGATTTAGTAAGTAGTTATTGTCATATTTTTGATAATATTTGATTACACTCAGAGGGCCGTGGAGTTGTATATCGAGACAAGTATTCGTCGATCGGCGTTTCTTACAAAACCAAACGAAGGCCAGACAAGAGATCATAACTAAATTAGATGCTACTAGAATAGCTAGACTCAAAGTTTTGTCATTTCAATAAGATTGCTGTTAGTTGTTTACAAGTGTTTACCTGTTGGATTGCATCTCCGATTAGGATTTGTTTTCATTAGGCGCTCTTGTCCTCATATGTTTCTCATTGTTTGGTTCTCAGCCGATGATATTATAAGCTTCCGAAAGTCGTTTGAATCGATTCGTAGCGATGTCTGACTCAGAATTTGTCGAAAATAATTATAAACGGCACTCCACAAATCTGCCAGCGTGTTCTATTCACAACGGCTTTGATTACCACGACCTTTCAAGTACATATATATTATTTCGCACTTTACAGACTGTGCATATAAACACTTCTGTATGCTGTATACACGCTCCACGTTTCTGACGTATTTCTGCATGTCTGTTTGCTCATAGAATATAGGGAATAAAAGATTAAAAGGATCTTATAGGCTTTGCTAGGAAACTACGTGTCGAAGAGAAATATATTACTTTTGACGCTCCGCGTGAAATTAATTGGCAATGATTTGTCTTTGTCTGAGAACTCAAAAATATTTGGATGGTCTTCACTCTTGTGTTAGGCTACTGTAGCCTATTCGAAGGGAAAGGAGCCTACAACTACAAACAAAACACTGCGATAAATTGCAATATTGCATTTGAAAATTAAACGCCAGAGAACAAGAGCGCTGAATCAAAACAAATCCTAATCGGAGATGCAATGCAACAGGTAAACCACTTGTAAACAACTAACAGCAGTACGAATTATGCGTCTTATTGAAATGACAAAACTTTGAGTCTAACTAGCTCTTATTAATGGCATCTAATTTAGTGTCTACGTTTAGTTATGATCTCTTGTTTGGCCTTCGTTTGGTTTTGTAAGAAACGCCGATTGACGAATACTTGTCTCGAAATACAACTCCACGACCCTGTGAGTGTAATCAAATATTATCAAAAATATGACAATAACTACTTACTAAATCATCTTTGCTCTCACGAAAAACATAAATTGAGTAATTTCCTGCAAGGATTGCTCAGATATCGAGGGATTGCTTCGCTTGTTGAATTTCGTGGCCCGAAAAATGGCCGCGAAGGTGCACTGTGAGCGCGCAAAGCATTAGGTGGACACTCATCCTTTAATATTTTACAAATTACCAGCAGTCTATTAATACATGGTTGTACGTCAACAGTCAGCACCTCGTCCAATCCGTAAGCTGCGTCCCAATTTGGAACGCTACTACTCAAAAAACAATACTACGCGTGCAGGCCAGCATATCCTCCTACCTAGAATTCCCAATAATCAGTAAGTGTGAAATCCCTAGAATTACCAATAATCGTTAATTTTAAAAACGAATTCCCAACCCCCACACCCCAACCCAACCTCTAAACCTTACCCTAAACCTAACCACAACCCCCCGGCAACCCTAACCCTAACCCACAACCCCCCAGTGGCCCTAAACCTAAGCACAACCCTCCGGGAGAAAAGTCCCACCTCTCAGACCCCGACCACAACACCCCTACTGGTTTTTTAGTTATATGCAATTTAGTTTAACATCCCGCATGTGGGACAGAGAATTACCACAATTACCAATTATTGGTAATTCAAGACCGTTTCACACTTACTGATTATTGGTAATTCTAGGTAGGAGGACATGTTGTGCAGGCCCTCCTCCTCTCCCCAATCCCCCAAAGGAGAGCCGGCTCGCAGGCTACGCTAACCAGGCTAGCTCACGAGACGTACACATGTGTGAATGAATAAAATGCTTGATTGCACTTGCACCAAAATGATGCAAAAATATTTGCGTAAAATAAAGATAATGAGCGCAATCAAGCATTTCTTCTACACAGAGAATCTTGTGGTCAGATTTTTATTAAAGTGTCACTAAGACGAAAAAATCGTGAATCTAGTACTGATACCAGTAAACTGTAATTTCTAAATGAGGGATATCGGCGTTCTCAGTTTTTCAAAATATTGTCTCGAAGTTTCTGAAACATGTAAATTAGGTACCTCGTGATGTCATTTTCTCATGCAGGCAAAAGTAAGATTTACAAAACGACTAATATCTCTGAAACTAAGAAGTAAAAATAATTCAAACTTTGCACAAATATAGTTATGGGGAAAATATACTCCAACGTTCACATTATGTTGTTTCCACGGATGCCGTTTGCAAGCAGGCGCCTTCCATTTATAAAACAGTTTATTTTTTCTCCATAAAACAACTTTTACTGCAATACATTGACATGAATATTTGTAGACACGCAGATATTGTATTTTGAATATTTCAATCATATTCTCTTGTAAGAAACATAAAATTAATATTTTAATTTTTTAGTAAAAATGCCCGTGGTTCTAAACGGTTTCCATAGCAACAACACGATGCACACAGTGGAGTGTACTTTTATGATAACTATACTTGTACAAAGTTTGAATTATTTCTACTTCTTAGTTTCAGATATATTACCCATTTTGTAAATCTTATTTTTGTTTCGTTCCCCGCAGGAACGAAACTGTTACTGTGTTAGCTTTCCAGTGACATCACAAAAGAAACTGTCATCAAAGATGAAAATCGTCCAATCGTAGTGCAGTGTTGTTGACATAACTGTGATCTTATCCAATGAAATCAAAATTCCGCATAAAAAATTTAGTTGGAGGCGTGGTTAAACGCCAAAACGAAGTGGAAATATTGCTGATCTAGAGTAATTTGAAGACGTAAACAATCCCATGCGAAGCGAATCATCAATCTTGGCTGTAGAAAGTTGGAACTTTCCCCTCGTTGAACTCGAGAATGCATTCGTTATGTATGGCAACTGCGCGTTCCAAAAGGTCAGTCGCACTGTTTCACGCGTGTCTAATAATTTTACATGTAAAATATAGCTATTTTATGAACAATATCAATAGTTTGAGGCTAGAAGTTCGTTATCATTCATTTGTGGCCCATCTAAATGGATTATTCTGATTCGAGAATTAAACTATGACCTATGACGACGAAAATGATGATAGTCCGTTATTGACCTAATTTATATTGATCCTTTTGGCCTTGGAAATTTATGGATTTGCTATTGGCGATTATTCAATAAATACCGCGGTGTCATAAATAAATCAGCTGCATGACATTTAAATGCGACGTGCTAGCGCCTCGCAATTTACCCGAGAAAGCAATTATTTTGGTAACGTTTTATTTTCCTCCTATGGACGGTCAGAAGAGTATTGCTACTGAAAAGAAGATTTACGTTGCCAAAATAATTGCGTTCTCACGAAAATCGCGAGACCGCTAGCACGTCACATTTAAATTCAGTCGAATTTATGCGACTGCGAATAACCTGATGAAATAATCAATAGAGCCTGCCCTCTGGACTGCGGAGGAGAGAGTAATCCGTCATGATCAGACAGTACAACGTCTGAAATGTGTGTTCGTTTTATTAGACGAAGCTTAAATTATTTTTTTGTAGTTTTATTATAATCTTCTCGCTTCAGCATATTTCTAGTTTGTTTATATGCAAAACAAAAATCGTCTAAATTAAATTTGTCGTATGAAACGCAGGCGCGTAGTAAAAATTGTCGCGCCAGTCTACATGGGGGAAATAATTAGTTGAGCTAAAATTCGTCATTGCTGTTGAAACAGCCCCTCATAAACGACTGACCGGAACGAAACAGCTATTTCTTTTAAGAAATAGTTTCTTGTTGCCTGTGCGATTAAATGATGTCACGAGGCACCTAATTTACATGTTTCAGAAACTTAAAGTGTCACTATGATGAAAAAATCGTCAGTCGAGCTTTTTTTTATCTTATCATAAAGTACATTTAAAATGAGGGTGAACGGCGTTCGTGGGTGTCAATATCTCATCTCGTTCAGGAGATATTCACGCTTTGGCATAGCCTGCGTAGCCAGCGCTGGGGATTGGGACGAATAGTGAAAGGAGCGCTTGCAGTCACCCATTGTTATTTTTCGTGTATAGCGTTCGCCGGCGAACGCTCGCAATCTATTGGTTGACACGCTAATGACGTGTGACCAATCAATCAAAGAGAGTTCGAATTTCCGCTGCAGACGCTGGCGAAGAAGAGCGTTGTGAAAATGTGCCTTGCATATATAATAATATAAGGAAACGAGTTCAAAATAAACTGAGATTGAGAAGAGAGTGGCCATAAGGCAGCCGCATGTGCATCCGAAGGAAAGTGTTTATTCGCTGGTTTCCCAACAGTTAATAATACGGTAAGATTTTCACGCAAGACGTGGCGACTTCGGCGACTTCGGCTTAACGGCGAGTATTAATTCTGAATTGTCTGACATTGGCTTGAGCGAAACATCATGTAGAATTTCGTATTACACTCCCTAACACTCGCATTTGATTCGAATCAGTGGGATCTACTCAGGCGTACGTCTCCTGCTGCATTGGCGGTTGGCCATCATCGCCAGTTATCAGTGGAAGATAAAATTCGCTATTAAATTTAACTCAGTATTATTGATATGCGTGCGAATGTCGCGAGATGTTATGATTATATTTATATTGATCGTCATAGTCGTTACATACACATGTTTTATAACTACGAAAATAATCTGTTTGAGCTTTTTGTAGCCCACTCAAAATAAATTGTTTAACTATTTAAAATATTTTGAAACCAGCCAAGATATAGCAACAGCAGAATAATATAATATTGACAAATTCCTGAATCAAGAAAGCACTTTGATACACATGCTCATTCATAACTGTGCTATTTTAGTTAATTCTAGATACGTGTTTTTTAAACGGAGTAAATATTTGACCAACTTCCAAATTAATTAAGCTATTTAGCTCAGGTTTTTGAAATTGACAACTTCCAAAAATACACTGTTTTAATTAGGGGGCGGCACGAAAAATAACAATAGGCGCCTGCAGGCGCTCCCTTCCCCAATCACCACAGCGCCGGCTACGCAGTCTAGCTTTGGCAATATGCAAATTTTTGGCTGATGACGTCATTTTCTCCAAACGAGCGAAATGAAAATCGTAGAATGTGCTTAAACTTTGTATGCTTATAGTATCTAATAAAATACACTTCTCTGTGGAACTTTTGTGATTGCCATGGTAAGCGCATGCTCTCAGGTTACTCTAAACCTTAAAAAGGGAATTATCATTTTTGCTTCATTGTTTAAAAATAGAAAGATTTAAACGTTTGAATTACAATGCCTACATAAGCCCTAATCGTCACATTTATTCGCTGGAGTAAACGCTACTTGATTGCTGATAAATAAGAAAATTTAATTTTATCATTGGAGGGGGCCAGGAACCAGCAGTTTCCATGAAAACAACTAAAGTTCCACAGTGAAACGTATTTTATTTAATACTATAAGCATGCAAAATTTGAGCACTTTCTAGTGTTTACTTCTAGAGATATTCCTAATTTTACGATTTTCATTTCGCTCGTTTGGAGAAAATGACGTCATCAGCCATACAACTGGCATATTTCAAAAATGTGAATATCTCTTGAACGAGATGAGTTATTTACAAACCACAAACGCCGTTCCTCCTCATTTTAAATGCACTTTATGATTAAATCCAAAAAAGACTGACGATTTTTCATCTTAGTGACACTTTAGATCAGCAAACTGCATTAGATGCATTAGGATGGGAACCACTTAAAGAACAGAGAAAAAAAGCTAAAGCTAAAATAATGTTCAAAATATTAAACGACATGGGGCCAAAGTGTCTCAATGATCTCTTTACTTTCAAAAAAGAAGTTTTGAATCACAATCTTCGCGACAGTGCTACTACAGTTTGTTTGCCACAACCATGCACAAACAGTATGAAAAAGAGTCTTATATTCGACGGAGCCTCCATATGGAACTCCCTACCAGCAAACATAAGAGAGAGTAAATCTCTTCCATGTTTTCAACGAAAAATCGCTACTTATGTTTCCCACTAATTATACCAATTTACATACTCATGTAAATATTTAAATTACTCTTATACTTACTACTTAACTCTTGATTTGTAAATAATATAATTTTGTTCATGTTCTTATACACGCCCATCATGGAAACCAGCTTTTGCTGATGATGTAAGCGTGGTTAAATAAAATTATTCTATCTATCTTTAAATATCTCGAGAACTAGACAATATTTTGAGAAACTGAAAACGCCGGTATTCCTAATTTGGAAATTATAGTTTACTCGTATCAATGACCAGATTCACGATTTTTTCGTCTCAGTGACACTTTAAATTCTCATCCCAATCCCAACAAAATTCAACCAAATTTTAATGGTTGGTCCTTGGTCTATGATCAATCTTTCCACAAACTTTCATGAAAACCTGTGCTGTATTTTGTGAGATATCCTGATGACAGACAAACAAACAGAGTTGAAAACATAATCTCTTGGCGGAGGTAATTAAAGAGAAATACATGCAGAAGAGATGCATGTACTGAAACTAAATTGAATAATAAAACAGTTTTTGAAATTGGTTATCGCAAAGTATCGTAATTTATCATTGTCTTGCAGTTAAAGGGTATTGGCAATAAAAAAAAAGTTTATCTCATTTGAAAGAACTCGTCAAATGGCATAAGAAGACCTTTTAAGCCGGTTTTCCACCAGGCGATTTTTTTCGCGCCAAGCGACTTTCCTTTGTTCGAATTCAATAGATTTCTGATTAGTTCCAGCTCAGAGCGCATGAGACAAAAGAAAAAGTCGCTTCGCGCGAAAAAAGTCGCTTAGTGGAAAACCGGCTTTACAATTTTTCCGTATTTGTTTTGGTTTTGGAAATATTTCGACCAAAGACAGCATGCTGTCCGCCATCGTGTTGTAATATTGGGTCTAATTACTCGGGCTACCTGTGGTAGCCGAGTCTAGGTTTCGGCTATTTGGCTCTGGGGACGAGATTGGGTTTCGGCTCGGTTTTTTTTTTTGCGACGCGTTATTAGTCCTCTGGCGGCCACTGGCGATATTGACCAATAAGCTTTGCGAAACTGAGGCATGTGACTACAGCGGACCTTGGAATCAATTTCTCGGCGATACTCTTATGGCCTTTTACCAAAACTCGCCAGGATCTGTAGAAGTAAAGGTAAGCTGTTTCGTTATTTCCATTGGTACAGTACGTTAGCTTATTTAGATAGCCGTTGTCTAAATTTAGTTTATAGAACAAAGTTTTTATACCACGATTTTGTTTGAGCAGTTTGAAATCGGTTATCCGTGTATAGTCACATAGACATGGATACATGAAGCCTCAAATAAAACAAATCTCTTAAAAATTGACATTGGGATTACTATACTGGAATAGCTTCATGGATTTGTTCATGTAATCGGTACTAATCACTCAAGATTTTGAGCCTTGAACCCTTAGGGTTGTCCACATGTCAACATGATTTTGAGCGTAATAGTGTTCCACTCTTTATGTTCTTGAAAAAACTTTTGACAAAACTATATTAAAGATGGATTCCCATACAAGACACCAGTCTAGAGACCAAGGACCCAAGGCACAGCACTTTCTCGATACATAACATGCACAATGCAAACCGTAACCCATAACCATTTTGGTTGTGCATGTACTGTATCGAGAAAGAACCCTAGGCACCTCATTTTAAGACCATTCCTGGTTACAATGACTTCCAGACATACATCGCTTCCAGTATATCCAGTTCTAGATGACTACTGGTACAAGTTTTAATGCTTCAGTGTCAGCTGCCTCCTGTGTTTACTGTCATCTACTAATTCATTTTACCTATAGTGATGCTACAGTATTGAGCAAGGTTTAAAACACATGTTCTCTTTAGTTCATCCACCTGATATTGACTGAAATTCCACTTTTATACCCCAGGCTAAATTACTGTAACTGTCACAAACCCATACCCAGGGTCTTTATTACTTGCCTTTTATGTACCTAACATGTAGAATTAGTGGGTCAATCCCTTTTTATCTGCCACCATCATCAACTTTGGCTGATACTCATGAAAATCTTGGACCATGGCTCTATTTTCTCTTATACAGTACTTTTTTTGCTAATTTTTGTTTTATAATCTGTAGATCCAGGCCCAGAGCCAGGTTTGGACAATCACTACCTGTCATGATCAGTGCTGGTAAAATCTGATGTTTCTGATATATTTCTGGAAGATAAATCTAAAAACCTGGAAGTTAAATTTATTGTCACAGCTGTCAGCATGTACACAGAATGTTGGTGGAGTCACATTGTTATCATGCATGCATGTACTGTATATCAATACTATAGAACAATCATGCTGTCCTTTCATTGAACGTTGTCTACACTGATGGTCTGCAAACTATGGTCACAACCCAAAAGCAGGGTACAAAACATTTTCACAGGATTTTG
>OZ036007.1:1408030-1410530 GCA_964035015.1 Corallium rubrum | reverse complement strand
TAAATAAAGTTAGGACGAAGTTAACCATGCAACCATGAACGAATTATCATAAGAATGACATTATTGACGGAACTGTGTCAAGGCTAGTTTCCACTCAGGAAAATCTTCCGCAGGACCGGAACGGGCAGGAAAGGAACTAATGACTTTAACACAAAAGAAACTTTCCTGTCCGTTCCCATCCTGCGGACAATGTTCCTGAGTGGAAACTAGCCTTTAGGGGAAGGAACACGGAAATAGAGTTGCAACGTTGTTGATTGAAACAGCTGTTTGGCAAAATGAAGAGCAATCTTATTGGCAGTGGATTATCTTTGATGTGTGTCTTGGCGCTTTTAATAAAAGGTAAGATGGTGTTTATATAGAGGCGAGCCAGCCCAGGTACCCGAGCTAGCCTGCTTTGCTGAGATCATGCTTGTGCTATTATTTCTTGTAAATTTTAATCTTGTGTTTATATGAGGGCCAAGCCAGCCCACCTAGCCGAGATGTCGCTTTGTGAGACCGAGATCTTGGTTACCCAGGCTGGTTTTCTCCATGTTAACACGATTGACCGGGCTAGCTCGCCTGCCCTGCTGGTACTAAAAGCTTCGTACACGCGACAACATTTGTTTTTTCAGCTTTTTTCAACATATTAACAATTCACAAGTTCTGCTTGTTCGTGTACAGTTCATGTTTAAAACAATGAGACTTCGTGTCTTATCAGAACTGATAAATTACGCAATTAGCACAACAATCAAGCCAGCCCGGCTAGGCCCTTCTCATGCAAACACAATAAAAAATCATCTCGGCAAAACGGGCTAGCTCGGGTCCCCGAAACGAGACGAAAAAAGATGTTGCGACCATGCTGTACAATGTTCATCATAGGGTGCCCCTTTTAACCCCGTTTACACTATTACGGTACGGTCAAATCACTACGTTTCTTTGTTGTGTTTGCGCTATTCCGGAGTGGTTTGCCGTAGAGGGACTTTAAGATGCTAGGACGCGACGGCGCTTAAAACGGCAAGTTAAGTTTTACAATTTAAAGAAGTCAGGGTTAACTGACTATTATATTTGATATTTGAAGCTAGTTTAATGGACTTTAAGATTCAGACAACGCACTACGGCTACGGTAGAAAGTTTAAGAGTGATATCAAATGGTGGTGTATGATACAATCAAATTTAAAGATGCATTATCGCACGGACTCGCCTTGTTCTTAAATTATTGAAGAGATACACTTGTTCAATCTATATGCTAGTCGCGAGAGTATAAGGTTAAGCTTTTCCAAGGCTTCTGCAGTGATTCAGGTTCCGCGTTGTCTTTACAACGTCAAAATGCTTTTTCTACGTTGTCAACAGAGTCACGACGGCGTGAAAATTACTCATGGGACCGTAATTTTCAAAAGCTCTTTGTATATATGACATAAAATTCTATTGTTCAAACACGTTGTTGCCGTAGTCGTTGTGTTCTCTTAAAGTCCCTAATGACTTCCAAAACGCCCCAGCACTGCTAAAATGATTATAGTGTCCGTGTTGAAGTCAATCTCAAGCAACAGTTCTCATCTTTTGGCCGTTGACGTCGTCCTGAAGACGTGAAAATGCTCTAAGTGGCGTTGTATGATGAACGAGGACGGTGTTGAGATAACTCTTGGGACAAAACATTATTCATTCTCTTTGTTTTGCAAAAATAATTATTTTGTTTAAAGACGTCGTCGTTGAGGTTGACGTCGTATAGATCTTAAAGTCCTTACTACGCTTAGCACCAGGCACGTAGCCAGGATTTTGAAAGGGGGGGGGGGAGGAGCCGAAATCAAACTAAATTTTTAGGGGGGCTGGGTGGCATGCTCCCCCGGGAAATTTTGAATCGAGAGTCGCTGAAATGCCATTTCCTGGCTTTTGGAGGAAGATTTTACAGACTCTAAAGGTTAAAAAACGTCATATAAAATACTCAAAACACGCAAACGTCACATAGATACTCAAAATGCATACACTCAGTAGATCGAATACACTGTTTACAGTTTATTTCCTGACACAATTCATATTGCATCAGTTTTGTAGTTACATGTCTGTTGTTTTATATCAAAAGGGGGGAGCCGCGGCTCCCCCGGCTCCTTCCTGGCTACGTCCCTGATTAGCACTCCGGCTGCAAATCACTAGGCCACCAGTACCGTTATAATAGTGTAAACGTTGGCCTAATTAATACACGACAGACATGTTTACAAAGAGTTCCCAATTAACAACTACAGTAACCGACCGAGTTCTATGTATTAGATAAATTCCGAGAACGAGGGATGTATTCTATATAAAGACTCGTGGACGCGCAGCTTTATATCGTATACATCCCGACGTTCTATCTGACTTAATAGTTATTATTGAGGAGGTTTTCCAACAAAGTTAAACTTTTGTCTATTTTCACCTTGGACAAAGATTTTCCTTGTTTTTTTTTCTTCATGTCCTATCTAATTATTATTCAAGGGCTTTATGTGAAAGAACAAAGAAAACCGACTCAATAATGAATTAATATAGCTGT
>OZ036007.1:1313898-1382830 GCA_964035015.1 Corallium rubrum | reverse complement strand
TTTCTGGCAATTTTGTTGCGACTGAAGTTGGACGAGAAATTGCATGGTGTAACAGCCCACCATCACCAAGTCACGCAACGATTGCGGCAACGTACGCTGCAATGGATTATTGAAGCTTCGCACAGTGTTACTGTGTAACATGCTGTGCAATGGTCAAGATCATTGTATGACAAGTTGCACGAACCACTGCAGTGTGTAACATGCTGTGCAATGGTCAAGATCATTGTGAGACAAGTTGTACGAACCATTGCGGTGTGTAACATGCTGTGCAATGGTCAAGATCGTTGTGAGACCAGTTGCACGAACCATTGCAGTGTGTAACATGCTGTGCAATGGTCAAGATCGTTGTGTGTCAAGTTGCACGAACCATTGCAGTGTGTAACATGCTGTGCAATGGTCAAGATCGTTGTGAGACAAGTTGCACGAACCACTGCAGTGTGTAACATGCTGTAGGATCGCCGCTCAAATCCGCCCTAATCCGTAGCCCAAAAATCATAGTCCGATCCGATCCGAGACCTGCCGCTCAAAACGTATGGAAATCAATATGATGAACGAATGGAAATCAATGGGGGCATTCCTCAGGGTAGCAAACTAGGACCAGTTGCCTTTATTATAAAAATTAATCAACTTCCTTCAGTTATAAATTGGAACTCGGGCGAAACAGCCAACCAAGATGGTATTGATGAGGGAGAAACAGTAATGTTTATGGACGACACGACTCTCTCCGAGGTGATCGAAACATCTGGTCACACCTCCGGGACCTTAATTGGCAATACCCAAGAAAATGTTAACAATGTAGCTCTTTTGGCAAGACATGAAAGAATGGAATTAAATGTGAAGAAATGTAAAGAAATGATTATTGATTTTAGGAAGAATAAAACAACCATCCCGCCAATTAAAATCGGAGATCAACCTATTGCTCGGGTGAAGTCATATAAGCTGTTAGGAGTTTGGCTTGACGATGATATGAAGTGGTCCACGAATACTGAATACATTACCAAAAAAGCGGCCAAACGGCTTTACTTGTTAAAGATCCTTAAGAATTATGGCGCGTCTAAAAATGATCTAAAATCCTTTTATTGCGCTGTCATAAGGTCTACCCTCGAGTATGGAGCTCAAGTGTGGCATGGAAACCTGACCCAAGAACAATGTAACAATATTGAAAGAATCCAAAAACGAGCGCTTAGGATTATCCACCCCGAATATGAGTACAATGAAGCCCTAAAAGAAAGTAAGCTGAAACCACTAAAAGAGCGAAGGAATGACCTATGCATTGACCTCATCAAGAATATGTTACAGCCCACACATATAAGTTACATGGTCTACTACCATACAAACATTCGAACATAAAAATGAGGGATACTAGAGCGAACAATAATAAAATTTATAACTTTTTTTGTAGAACAGAACGTGTTAAATGTAGTCCCTTAGTTTATTCAATTGATAGATATAACGAAAGTATAGATTCATAGTTTTGATATAAGTTTTACTATAGTTTTTTTTTTTTTTAGAATTAGAAGTTTTAGATTTTATTTATGCTACATATGAACATGTAAGCACATAATAATTTAGCTGTATTTTGCTATTGAAATGTGTTCAATAAACCATTACCATTACTATTACCACAATATACGTATTTGGCTTGGTAACATGTTTGGATCCTTGATTTGAGTTTCCACGGGACTATAAACGGGAGAACCGCAACGTATTACGACAGATTCATCGAATCATCGATCGTAGCCGCGGTTCGTGATCATTGAGATCTAGAGTTGTCTTTTTCAGATTTCACAGTTTCCGTGTTTGTATGTTAAAAAATAAATATTTATGCTATATCGTCATATATTAGACATTGGGTTTGACTACAAGAAATATTATTGGAGAAATATATTATTAGTCGTGACTGTTTGAATAATGTATCATTGAATACAAACTTGAAAATAATAACTGATCAACATGTTGCTAAATATTCCATAGATATCTCCTTATATAAAAATATATATATTGTCTTATGAGTGTTAATACTGTGTTTGTAACTTTTATTTGTGTAAGTTAATATTCCTGGTTGTATTGCCAGACATGTTGAGGTTGTCAGACCATGAGTATACTGTACTACATAATTATTTGTTTAATTAAACTTTGAATCAAACACTCCTATATACAACTGGCAGCTATAAATTAGTCTAAAGTACGTATCCAAATGTGGTAAGCATCAGTTGCTGGTTTACACCAGTTTTCAATTTAAGACTAGTATATGTATGTAAATGAGCGTTTACCCATTATTCACCTTAAAGAACTCGAGAACCAAGACAATGAGACCCTATGGTTGTTATTAAAACCACATCGTCTGCCTCGTGGCCTGAATTCAATTATACTGGGAGTCGTGTACCACCCACCTGGAAATGACGATAAAGCTCTTCTAGCACACCTCACAGAATCTCTTGATTATGCTCTTTCCACTAATCCAGGTGCTGGTGTTATATTAACGGGCGATTTTAATCAATTTAGACACACTCAATTATGTAACTCCTTTAATTTGAAGCAAGTGGTTAAAAGTGCAACTAGAGGAAGGAATATTTTGGACAAAATTTTTACCAACTTTTTTAACTACTATAAACGTCCAGAAGTGGTAGCACCAATTGGTCACTCCGACAAATAATTCAGTCGTGTACAAACCCCTTCAGACAAGCAGGTACTGCGGTTCAAGGTCAGTTCGATTGGTCAGAGATTCTCGCCCAGCGAATCGCCGTACTGTTGGGGCTCAACTCTCTAATGTGAATTGGACTCCGCTTTATCATATGGAATCCTGTGATGATCAGTACAAGTTTTTCTCTTCTGTCATGAACAATATCATTGACGAGTACCCCTGAGACGAGTTAAAGTTAACTCAAATGATAAACCTTGGATTACACCAGAAATAAAGGATCTGATTCCTAAGCGTCAGGCTGCATGGGCCGTTGGGAAAGGTTTGACATTTAGATTTTACAGGAACAAAATTAATGCTCTTTGTAAGAAAGCGCGGTCCTCTTATTACCGGAATAACATCGCTGATGTCCAACAGTCCAACCCTCGGAAATGGTGGTCAGCTGTGAAAAGTATTGCTGGCCTTTCGTCCACTAAAAGTGTTACTACCATTACTCATGAAGGTCAGTCTTACTCAGACATGGAACTTGCTAACTTGCTCAATGACAAGTTTATTACTGTGGGATCCACCCTTCCTTCTCTGAACTGGTCTCCCTGACCGGCGACGAATTTCCAACTGATTTTTATATTACTGTTGAAGACACTGCAGAAGCATTGCTTTCGTCCAAACTCCATTCATCAGTTGGTCCAGACAATATTTCTGCTTGACTACTCTGTGAGAATACCGCAGTATTAAGTCGCCCCTTGTGCTCTATTTTTAACGCATCAGTCCGTGAAGGATTTATTCCATCGTTGTGGAAGTCTGCCAATGTCACACCGATTGAGAAGCCTGTTCACCTCCTTTGGACGTTGACTCTGACTTTCGGCCGATTTCTCTTACTCCAATCATCAGTAAGATTTTAGAATCATTTCCTTATCAATGGCTCCTGAAATCGGTTGCTGACAAGATTGATCCTTTACAGCTTGGATCGCTAAAGGGTTCGAGCACTAATATGGCGCTTGTATACTTACTTTATAAATGGTATGAGGCGATGGATGAAGGTGGTTCCTCCCTACGGATATGCCTACTTGATTTTTCAAAAGCATTCGATCGCATAGACCACAATATTTTGCTGAACAAATTGATACGCATGAACGTCCATCCAGTGTTGACCAACTGGATTGCAAATTTCCTAACAGATCGACAACAGAGAACCCGTGTCGGCCCTTATTTTTCTGACTGGAAGAATATAAACGCCGGAGTTCCCCAGGGTACTAAGTTGGGTCCCCTATTGTTTTTAATCATGGTCAACGACCTCGTGGTTTCCGATAATGCTGTCAAGTATGTGGACGATACCACTTTTTGGGAAATCATCCCAAAAGATACTCAGTCTTGTCTACCATCAATCGTTTCCCAATGTTCTGACTGGGCACTTGTCAACAACATGAAGATAAACCCATCTAAGACCAAGGAACTGCGTGTTTCTTTTTCTTTCCAATCTCCTCTTTACGCTCCGATCATTATCAACGATCGTGTTATCAACACCGTTTCCGAGGCTAAATTATTGGGCGTGGTGATCTCCAGCGATCTCAAAATGGAATAGCCACGTAGACTACGTTCATAAGAAAGCTGCTAAGCGCTTGTATGGTTTACGCCTTCTTCACAGAAATGCCTTACCTGCAGAAGTCCTTCTTTCCGTGTACTGTACGTATACACGACCAATTGTGGAATATGCATGTGAGGCGTGGCATTTCAACCTCCCTCAGTACCTGAGTGACCAGATTGAAAATATCCAAAAGAGAGCGCTCAGAATTATATTTCCAGCTTTGAAGTATATCGATTCTATGTCAAGGGCAAAGTTGACAACTCTACACGAACGAAGAGCTGTACTTTGCAACCGGTTTTTTTCGAATATGATTTCTCCTTCTCATAAATTGAATGCCCTAGTTCCGCCAAGAAATGTATTAACATATAATTTGAGAACTCACGCTACTTTATTAGAGCCTAAATGTCGAACAGATCGTTTTTCGAACAGCTTTGTTCCGGCTGCTACTCGTGTTTATAATATCCAGAAACTTTAGTTTAAATTATATCACTTCTTAAGCTTAGTCTTAAATTGTACTGTTCTATTTTTTAATTCATGTATTTTTATAACTTAACATTTCAACTTATATACGTCATGATGTAAATCCTAAGCAATTCAGTTTTTACTGCTATTTTGGATATTAAAGATTATTCATTCATTAATATACTACAGATATACCATTTCGCTTACCTCAAAAGTCTGCAACAGGCTGTTTCATCTAAAACAGAATCTTCAGGCAGATGACAATTTTCGAAAACAGGGGTGCTTATATCCTTCCTGCCGGAACGTGGGAGTGTGGGGGCGAAACAATACATGCATTCATGGCTTTTATTGCGCTGTTTGCGCGGAATTTATTTCGATGACGACATTGACTGATAATTTCTGCTCTTTTGTTGAGTAAACAATTCTTGTTTTTATCTTTCAAAATATAACATTTTTCTTCTAAACATAAATTACATCGTTTTGAACCTCCCTTGTACGAAATAGAATGTTTTAAAATTTGCCAATTAATACTAAAATCCTTATTGTTTTCTTTCAATGCCCAAATATATTTCGAAAGTTCGGTGTCGTTTGCATGCTTTTTATGCTGAAACGATTTAGTGTGGTTGGCCAATCGCTCTTTGAATGTGGTTGAAGTCATGCAATGTAATTCTTGATCGTGTTTGTGTTGTTTACTGTGACTGTTGCTTTCTATACTATGTCCCTAGTCATGCATTGTTTTCTAAGTGGACAATTCGTGTTTTTCCTACAATTGCAACTGCGCTAGTGTCCTTATCCTGTGGCATGTTATTCCTAGATATGTGTGCATTGTGTTTAGTGATTATTGACTTAACATTGTTCATGCAGCTGTAACTTACTTTGACTGCGTTTCTGTTAAAAATCTTATGGAGCTTGTGGTGTGGTGGGAAGTGCTTGTCAATTAGGTTTAGGAAATTACGTCCTATGTTTCTGCTTACACTCTTGCTAAAAGGTGGGTTGAACCAAGTGATGTTGCGTTGCCTATTCCTGCGTGGTTGCTGTGCTGTGTGTTGAGTGTAGCTAAGATCATGATCAAAGTTGCTGTGCCTAAGTGCGTTCTGATATATGGGTGCAGATTCCTGAAGAGAAGTGCAATGCGCTTGTTGATTGATGCAGGTATAACTGTCTTGTGATGCTTGGTGGGTGGTTAGAGTGCATATTTATGTAAAGTGGATCGTCATTGGGCTTCCTATAGGGCCTATAATTTCCATTGTTAAGGTCGAAAACTACATCTAAAAAGTTTACTATGCGTAAATTTGATTCGGCGGTAATTTTTAGGTCAAACTGCTCGAAAATTTTGTGGAGTTCTTTCTTTGTTTTGTCTGCTAAACGTGCTGATTTACTTTTTATAATAGCCAAACCGTCATCTCTATATAGGCCAATGCTTTCTTTGCCAAATTTCTTACTTAGGTGATTTAAAATGAAAAGGCTACTAACTCACAAACTTCCGCGCCGTCGAAACAACCCATGCTAACGTCAAACAAACTATTGCAATCTTTTTTTATCCATGAAATTCCAGTATTGAAAAGGAGAGATTTTCTAGCGTGTTTTATTATTGAAATATTGTTTTCAGTTATAGTAGCCAAATTCGAAGCTCAAGATAATGCTTGGTCCAATAGATTTTCAGAAATAGACGGATAGAAATCGACAATGTCAAACGAAATAAAACTATCGAAATATGGTATAGTAGGATAGTAGCGCCGAAACAGAGAACGTGAGTGGTCTAACGTTTCAAGCGAAGGCCCTTCGTCAGAGAGAAAGGCCTTCGTCAGAGAGAAGTGCCTTCGTCAGAGAGAAAGGCCTTCGCTCGAAACGTTAGACCACTCACGTTCTCTGTTTCGGCAGTACTAACCTACTATACCATATTTCGATTGTTGTTTCAACACTGCCTACGCAGCCACTACTTTTATTACACTATTTGAAATAAAACTATGTCTGTCCTTATCTTTTATATTGCCAAACCACTCAATTACTTGTTTTGTATTTCTCCATTGATTTAAATTCAGTTTTTGTCTCAAATTAGAATTAATTTCGTCCAAAAACACCTTACTTAGTTTTCCGGATTCGCTTTTAGCGGGTTAATTAATCGGCATTTTGGATTGTTTTCGAAATTTTCTTTGTGGTCTTTTAAAGATATAAATGCTTCGCGTTTTTTCATTTTTTCAATTTTGTCGCCGATTCCTAAACTGGATCCATGCTTATATGTTTTTGTGATGTTGTCATGTAGGAGCTTGTTGTATGTGTCGAGTGGGGTTTCATAAATGTTCCTAGTTTTGTCTGCAAAAATGAAAATGTTGGGAGATGAATTAATTTTCTTTAAATCGGTAGCCAAACATTTCTGAAACTGGTTCGTATATGGCCGAAATTGTATATTTTCGATGCGTTTTATAAGGTCGTCTTCGAAAGGTTTTATTTCCGGAATAGAAGGAGGTGTTTTGTTGGACGCAAGGCCGAAAGGGTTGTTTTTATTTTCTCTCTGTTTGTTTTTAAGAAAGAAATTGGCTTTCCATCTCATACGTTTTATTACACTTTCCACTTTTTCAATCAAATTCTTCAAATAAGCGTCCTGTGATGGTATTGGGATATTCTTTAGTGAATAGTCAAATCGAAATTGCCGCATTTTGAAGTTAAATAGAAATGAATAACGTAAACAAGAGTGCACAACCGATATACGGGTGTTTCGTAGACCAAAACCCACACGTATATTCGCACCCGTATATCGGTTGTGCACTCTTGTTTACGTTATTCATTTCTATTTAACTTCAAAATGCGGCAATTTCGATTTGACTATTCACTAAAGAATATCCCAATACCATCACAGGACGCTTATTTGAAGAATTTGATTGAAAAAGTGGAAAGTGTAATAAAACGTATGAGATGGAAAGCCAATTTCTTTCTTAAAAACAAACAGAGAGAAAATCAAAACAACCCTTTCGGCCTTGCGTCCAACAAAACACCTCCTTCTATTCCGGAAATAAAACCTTTCGAAGACGACCTTATAAAACTCATCGAAAATGTACAATTTCGGCCATATACGAACCAGTTTCAGAAATGTTTGGCTACCGATTTAAAGAAAATTAATTCATCTCCCAACATTTTCATTTTTGCAGACAAAACTAGGAACATTTATGAAACCCCGCTCGACACATACAACAAGCTCCTACATGACAACATCACAAAAACATATAAGCATGGATCCGAGGACACTATAGATGAAATTGATTTGGAACTAAAAGAAATTTCGAACAGTTTAGGAATCGGCGACAACATTGAAAAAATGAAAAAACGCGAAGCATTTATATCTTTAAAAGACCACAAAGAAAATTTCGAAAACAATCCAAAATGCCGATTAATTAACCCCGCTAAAAGCGAATCCGGAAAACTAAGTAAGGTGATTTTGGACAAAATCAATTCTAATTTGAGACAAAAACTGAATTTAAATCAATGGAGAAATACAAAACAAGTAATTGAGTGGTTTGGCAATATAAAAGATAAGGACAGACATTTTATTTCGTTTGACACTGTCGATTTCTATCCGTCTATTTCTGAAAAACTATTGGACCAAGCATTATGTTGGGCTTCGAATTTGGCTACTATAACTGAAAACAATATTTCAATAATAAAACACTCTAGAAAATCTCTCCTTTTCAATACCGGAATTTCATAGATAAAAAAAGATAGCAATATAGTTTGTTTGACGTTACCATGGGTTGTTTCGACGGCGCGGAAGTTTGTGAGTTAGTAGGCCTTTTCATTTTAAATCACCTAAGTAAGAAATTTGGCAAAGAAATTATTGGCCTATATAGAGATGACGGTTTGGCTATTATAAAAAGTAAATCAGCACGTTTAGCAGACAAAACAAAGAAAGAACTCCACAAAATTTTCGAGCAGTTTGACCTAAAAATTACCGCCGAATCAAATTAACGCATAGTAAACTTTTTAGATGTAGTTTTCGACCTTAACAATGGAAATTATAGGCCCTATAGGAAGCCCAATGACGATCCACTTTACATAAATAAGCACTCTAACCACCCACCAAGCATCACAAGACAGTTACCTGCATCAATCAACAAGCGCATTGCACTTCTCTCATCAGATGAACAAGTTTTTCAGGAATCTGCACCCATATATCAGAACGCACTTAGGCACAGCAACTTTGATCATGATCTTAGCTACACTCAACACACAGCACAGCAACCACGCAGGAATAGGCAACGCAACATCACTTGGTTCAACCCACCTTTTAGCAAGAGTGTAATCACAAACATAGGACGTAATTTCCTAAACCTAATTGACAAGCACTTCCCACCACACCACAAGCTCCATACGATTTTTAACGGAAACGCAGTCAAAGTAAGTTACAGCTGCATGAACAATGTTAAGTCAATAATCACTAAACACAATGCACACATATCTAGGAATAACATGCCACAGGATAAGGACACTAGCAGTTGCAATTGTAGGAAAAACACGAATTGTCCACTTAGAAAACAATGCATGACTAGGGACATAGTATAGAAAGCAACAGTCACAGTAAACAACACAAACACTATCAAGAATTACATTGGCATGACTTCAACCACATTCAAAGAGCGATTGGCCAACCACACTAAATCTTTTCAGCATAAAAAGCATGCAAACGACACCGAACTTTCGAAATATATTTGGGCATTGAAAGAAAACAATAAGGATTTTAGTATTAATTGGCAAATTTTAAAACATTCTATTTCATACAAGGGAGGTTCAAAACGATGCAATTTATGTTTAGAAGAAAAATGTTATATTTTGAAGATAAAAACAAGAATTGTTTACTCAACAAAAGAGCAGAAATTATCAGTCAATGTCGTCATCGAAATAAATTCCGCGCAAACAGCGCAACAAAAGCCATGGATGCATGTATTGTTTCGCCCCCACACTCCCACGTTCCGTCAGGAAGGATATAAGCACCCCTGTTTTCGAAAATTGTCATCTGCCTGAAGATTCTTTTTTAGATGAAACAGCCTGTTGCAGACTTTTGAGGTAAGCGAATATATATATATATATATATATATATATATATATATATATATATATATATATATATATATATAAGATGAAAAACACACACAAGTTACTTCATAAAGAACTTTATTTCACTACAAATTTGTTTCGTATGGCAAGCGTAGTGCTTGCCACACTCGTCAGGTGAAAGTGTTAGTCCACAGTTGGTGTGAATGTATATATGAGAAGCGTGTGTGTGGTGCGTGGCGTGTTGTTTGTGTGCAGTCGTCTGTACGTTAGTCGTAGTTCATATTACAATTGGTGTGGTTTAGCTATTACATAATAAAAATTTCTTACGGTGTCTACATGTTGAAATCAGTTCATTTCTCTTGTTAAGAGAACTCAGTTTTGGGTGGCAGATTATTACGAACTTCTCGTGTAAGCACAAATTGCACTTTTTTGTCTTACTGGAATATGGTTGGCACTTCTTGATAATTTTCCATTTGATTGAGTAGCGCGCGTTCGATTCTTTCAGCGACCAAATGTGTTTACTGAGTTCGGTAGCGTTCTTAGTTTTTTCGTTACGGAAAGAGCTAGTGTGGTTTAGGTATCTTGTCTTAAATGCCCCCTCTGTTAATCCAACGTAGGTTTCTTCTGTGTTTTTATCAATGTTCTTTACGGTTGCTTGATAAACGATGCTTTTGGTTAGGCATTTTCCTTGCAGTGGACAGGCACTTTTTTGGCGACAGTTGCATTCATTATTCTGGTTTTCATTAACTTGAATCTGTTTGTTAAGGACGGCTTTATTATGCGCGGAGATGATGTTTTCTACATTCGGCATGCAGCTGTAACTAAGCTTTAGAGTGTTCCTGTTGAAGATTTTGTTTAGCGGGTGATGTTTTGGAAAGCAATCGTGCACTGCTTTGAGGAATTTGTGCCCGATGTCGGTGGCGACGTTGGCGTTATACGGCGGGTTATACCAGGTTACATTTCTTGATCTGGTTCGTCTTGCTCGGGTTGGTTGTGGGTCGTAGCGGAGGTTATGATCGTAGCCGCTTTTTCTAAGAGCTTCTTGGTACGGGCGCGCGCTGGAGTCGAATGATTCTTGGTTAGAGGAGATTTTTGACAGCCGTTGGTTGATTGTTTCTGGTATTCTGCGTAGGATAGTTGGTGGGTGGTTGCTATGGACGTGGACATACTGGGGAATGTTGCCTGGTTTGTTGTAGGGTTTGAAGGTTTCGGATCTGAGGTCGAAAGTGATATCTAAGAAGTTCACGCATTTAAGACAAGATACCTAAACCACACTAGCTCTTTCCGTAACGAAAAAACTAAGAACGCTACCGAACTCAGTAAACACATTTGGTCGCTGAAAGAATCGAACGCGCGCTACTCAATCAAATGGAAAATTATCAAGAAGTGCCAACCATATTCCAGTAAGACAAAAAAGTGCAATTTGTGCTTACACGAGAAGTTCGTAATAATCTGCCACCCAAAACTGAGTTCTCTTAACAAGAGAAATGAACTGATTTCAACATGTAGACACCGTAAGAAATTTTTATTATGTAATAGCTAAACCACACCAATTGTAATATGAACTACGACTAACGTACAGACGACTGCACACAAACAACACGCCACGCACCACACACACGCTTCTCATATATACATTCACACCAACTGTGGACTAACACTTTCACCTGACGAGTGTGGCAAGCACTACGCTTGCCATACGAAACAAATTTGTAGTGAAATAAAGTTCTTTATGAAGTAACTTGTGTGTGTTTTTCATCTTATGTTATGCTCTGCTTACGCATTGAGCACTCTATCCGTACGATTTTATACTCGATATTTTTTATCGCAACACTTTGTTATATATATATATATATATATATATATATATATATATATATATATATATATATATATATATATATATATATATATATATATATATATATATATATATATATATATATATGTATATATATATGTATTATTTTTTTCTTTTCAAGCTTCACGGACATGTCCACACCGTGGGTTTTGGCTCCGCCTCATGCATCTTCCTCCTCGTCGGGAAATAGTAAGTTGTTATTGTTGTATTTGTTATATAAACTTGGAAAATGTTGCTGTATTTTAACTTATACACCTATCGCGAAATATACAGTATCCCACGATTTCACCCATTTTAATTACCGCACCTTCTCGCGAGAATTGCACGCGAATCTTGACAGATGTATTGTGATATCAATCAAAAATAACGCGCGAACCAACTTCCCTCAAGATGACTGTGTGAAAGTGCGGTAAAAAGCGGGATTCGGCCTATTTCGTGATAGGTGTACAGTGCCGTAAATCATTAAAATAAATTTACTTTTGACAGTTCATCTCTCATGTTGTCTATACCTTTAGTGAGTTGAAACTTGTAGCGGCAATAGTTCGAACGGCGTTCGACCCCGTTAAATAAAAAAAGGAATTATTGGACGAGATTGAGCATGATATTAAGAATTATTAAAACCAAGGTTTGTATTATGGCCCGAAGCCGATAAAATAAACCTTGGCTTTGTTAATTCTTGATATCATGCTCAACCTCGTCCATTAATTTATCAATTAGTATAAATACACAGGTGATTATTGAAAATCGCGTGCGCTGATTGGTCGCGCTACTTCGGACTAATTCTCGATAATCATTAACAATTTTAATAAAAGAAAATGTTCTTCCTAAAAGTACGAAAATGTGTATTTATACCAAAACAATTATTCGCCTCCGGCTCAGTGAATGTTATACACTTAATGTCTGCTCCCGAGGGAAACAGTTAGTTTTGTTTTCCCGAGAGTCGAGGGAAAACAAAATCATCGAGACTCGAGGGAAAACAAAATTAACGGTTTCCCGAGGGAGCAGACATTAAGTGCCTTGTTGTATAGCTTGAGTTTCGCTGAATAATTTCGACGTTTATCAAGGGAAAGTACACAAACGGAAAGACAAACTGAAAGACTTCCCAAAACATTTCGCCTGGCTCTGCATCAACCAAACAAATATGACTCTCATAACAAAAGATGACAATATATTTAATTCTTTGAACGTTTTCATGGCGGTAAAGTAATATGAATAAGTTTTGTGGAAACACCACGTAAAATATTTCTTCGCTAAGCTTTCGGCCTGTTGACTCAGGCCTTCATCAGAGCAATAATAACAAACTGTTGGCTCACGTCATTTATAAATTAAGCAACTGATCAATTAAATCACGTAAGAATACAATGGCGTATCACGTTAATTTTATTAATTAGAAAACAAAATCAAGAATGTTCTCCGAATAGGGCACGCCACGTGCTATTTAATGGCTGTCCCTCCTGAGAAATAGTGTGATGTTTGGCGATCTCAATGGATTCTCTTGTTCTTCGCGTGAAGTATTGCTTGTCGCTGGCTAAGAGTGATGACTCTTCCCACTTAACACGATGGTCATACTTCCAAGCGTGCTTGGCCACAGCAGACTCTTCTTGTTACGCTTTTATGCAACATGTCTTGTGTTCCTTCAGGCGAGTTGAGAGATTCCTTCCCGTTTCCCCGATGTATACCAAGCCACACTCACAAGGAATGCGATGCACTCCGGGCTTAGATAAGCTATCCACTTCATCTTTATGTGTGAAAAGTACCTTGAACAATTTGTGTTGACTACTGTGAAATACCTTCATACCAGCACGATTTAGAATCCTCTCAATCTTGTGAGATGCTGGTCCGATATACGGTAGGGAAACTGAAGGTGGTTCTTGCTCTGGGCTGTGTATTCAGCTCTGGATGTACCGATGGTGTCATAGAAGCTTGAATCATCTTCTCAGGAAAACCGTTGTTAGTTAAAACCAACTTAAGGTGATCACCAACAAATTGGTTTAGATGGACAGGGCAACTGAGAAACGTACACTGCTACGACGATTGTTTCACGCATCCTCTATGTAAGTCCTATTAATCCTGCAGAACTTTTCTAGTCGAAATTTGTGTAAGTGGGCCTGCATTACGCGCATGCGTGACCATTATTTCTCGCCATGAGGCATCCACCAATTTGCTGATGCGAGCAACATGACCTGTTCTGGCTGAGCTTGTTTTCGGGTCATTACGCCAAACGGTGTACGCCGAATGGTTGCTGAGAGGGCCGCAAAAAGCCGTAATGCCCTCTCGGCACTGTGAGAGGGCATTACGAACTTTTTTGATGACTTTCAAGTTTTGACGGGAAATTACTGAGTTGATTTGAACGAAAACGAAAGCGAATTAGATGCATGAATGAATAATAATACGTCCTGAAACATCAGTGTTTCTTTTTATAAAATCTTCTTGTTTAAGGTGGCTCCCTGCTGCTTCTTCTAAAGTTGAAAAAATGCAATTTTCAACCTCAGAAACTGCTATTATGCATAGAATAATATCTAAACTAACATTATCCATAGAATAATATCTAAGACATTAAATACTGTTAACAGATAGTGTTTCAGCCGTTTAATTACTTAGTTATCATTTTCCAGACTTTTGATTTTGTTATTTTTTGTTAATTGAATTGTTATTTTTTTCAATTGTCCTTGTCATCGCTGAAACCATTATCTAAGAAGAACGATATAGCTGTGTTATGTAAACTTTGATATCAAACAATATGGCGACTAGTAATCAACTATGGATTTAGCCTACCTCAGTCTCTTTCAATCTCGTATGTTCTGCTCCTATTTTGCTCTTATTATTATATGTAATACAAAAATAAGAAATAATATTCCTGCCTCGTGGTTTGCGTGAAAATTGCCGAAAGTATGCAAATTCTAGTCGCTGCTTATCACAGCAAAACAACTTTAAACGATTGACATTTAGATATACGCAATAAACTTTGCACATTGAAACTAGCAGCTTATCGCTAAACTGATTGTGAACCGCATCAAATGAAACTTTCAAGCAGTTAAAATTAAAAGAGAAACTTTTATAACATGCGTTTGGACTTTGAACTCTAACAAGGAATTCATTTTAGACGCTTCCTTTCAAGACCTTACAATTTGCGAATAAACGCGAGTGGGATATATAAATGTTCTGCTCACTGCATGGCTCCGCTCTGAATTTGTTGACAATGGTACGCTAAGTGAAATCCCGTGCCACGTGACTATACGCGTGGGTTCCGGCTTGATATACGAAGTGCCTGGAAAGTTACAAAGCCATGCTCGATCTTCATCTATGATTGACTGATCATTGATTGACTGATCATTGATTGTATGTTTGATTATTTTAAAATTGTTTTGATTCATTCACTATGCTTTCGAAAAGCTTTCAAAGCCTTGCTAATCACTTTGTATATAGGCCCTAATTTAGTATAATTTGTCTCCAAAACCTCTCTTATATTACACTTATAATATATAAGTGTAATACTTTAAGTATATATACTTTAAGTATTATATAAGTGTATACTTTTTAACAATTAACTTTTTTGTGTATTAAAGTAATTTGCATGTAAGCATCAGTATAAATGACCTTATACATAAAACAAATGTTAATTTTCCTAATTTACGAATACAAATTCTTGTTGAGAATATTTTTCCTTAATTTAAGAATTAGTAATTCTTATGTTTATCCGATTTCTTATTTTGAGCAATAAATTTCTTAAAATAAGAACGACCAAAATAGTTGATAGAAACTCAAATTAAATATTTTTAGTATTCTTAAGCAACATTAGTGCATGCTCTTTAACTTCTATATTTATAATCCTAGGAGTCATAATGTTAATTCTAGTCAAGTAAAACTTTGCTTAGTTTAAGAAATGCATGATCTTGATTAGGTAATTTGTTCTCAATTCGAGAATTGGCAGTTCTTACCTAAAACAATTTTGATAAAATTCTTATTTCGAGCAATGATTTGCCAAAAATGAAAAATCTAGTTCTTGCTACTAAATAATTTAGGATTTTGCTGTGTAGTTAGCATAACAACGCTCACACTAGATTCTTTAAGTGTTTAGTGTGAGTGTTGGTCTTGGGTTGAAACCAAATATATTTTTAATTTTGCTGTTTAAAATTGTCTTGCAGTCATGCAGGATTGTTAGCATAAAATAAGTTTTTTAATAAATAATTCTGCAATTGGATAATAAAGAAATTAATTGGATTGCTTTCAACAAGCACTTGCATGGCGCAGTGGGATGGCCATATTGTATGGAATATGTAGTTAAGCCTGGTCGGCCAGGGTTGGTAAGTGGATAGATGGGGTAAAATTTGGTCATTTAAGTGAAAACTTTTTATAAAATCGTAAATATTTTATCTAGAAAATGTTTTCTTAATTAACTCGTCTTTTCCAATTTGTAGGCAGTATTCAGTCAGGAGTAACAAGGTAAGTAATATACATAATAGACGTCAAACATAACTTCTCAAACTCATGAAAAATTCATGAGCTAATTTAGCCAATCAAAAACAATAAAAAGTGTACATTACAACATTTCTAAATTATAAAAACAGTCAAAACAAAGAAAACTGTATCATTACCACAATTCTAAATTATAAATGCAAAACTCAACACAGAAACCAATTAAGTTAGGTTATCCTGAGAAGTTATTTCATAAACTCGTGGCTCGCGTTTTACCAGGGTTTCCAAACACTTGAGAACAATTGAATTCACTCGACTGTTTGCCTCGTGTTTTACAAACTCTCGAGAACAATTATAAAAATCGCTTGGTGAACAGCCTCGTGAATTCAATTGTTCTCGCGTGTTTGGAAACCCTGGTAAAACACTCGCACTCGTTTATGAAATATTACTTAACGCTACCCGCTTAAAAGTTTTTTGAACGTAGCTCAAAAAGTTACTGTTCATGACGTAACGTTTCGACACTCCGACCTAGTGTCTAGACTAACTCTTCATCAGGGGTAATCGTTGTGAAGACAGGTCCCATATTTATACTCTCATAGAAACAATGATATCGCTATAAATCAACAAGATGCAAACAGGCTTCCCACATTATACCGCCGCCATCACGATTTAATGGAGCGTTGGGACTATTGATATGCCAAGCCTCCAAACAACGTCTTTGGTAGTAACAAGGCGCCCGCTAGGCGTTAACTCGGGCTACTTTCATTATTTAGTGGGTAATTATTGCCATGGGCAATTGCGTATGGCGTAATTGGCGTTGACTGCGGCGAAGGGCCTGTTGGAAAGTCAGTTAGAGAGCCCACTCGCTTGTTTTACAAAGCACAATTTTTCAATTTTTTATTGATTAATATTATACGTGCATGGACAATCTTCGATTGGGACAACGTAGAATTCCTATACTGTACAATGGTATTTTCTTGTGTTACACGAGTGCTGATTGGTGAATACCCATGTTTGGATCACTAGCTATCCAAACATGGAAAATGTCTTGCTTCCAATGTTTTGAAAGATGTCCGATGACAATTTAGTTGCAAGCTTTAACTCAAGCATAAATACTCGCCTATAATATGTCATAATGTGTCCAGACAACCCCAGGGTCTAAGGCTCAAAATCTTGAGTGATTAGTACTGATTATTACATGAACAAATATCAATCCAAGCTATTAGCTATACAGTATAGTATTAAATCATAATGTCAATTTTTAAGAGATTTGTTTTATTTGAGGCTACATGTATTCACGTCTATGTGACTATGGTTATTCAATAGCTTGAGTTCATCAATCATCAGTTCAATTTATACACCACAGTTATTACTGCAAATTAAGAAAACAACGGATCTATTTATAAACACGCAGGGTAAACTTCTCAATGGTAAACAAAATGGTTTGAACATGGTATAAAAAAACTGTAAACATTGACAATCAATGACATTGGAAATATTAAGTTATTAACAAGACAGCTTACCTTTTATAAAACTCGCAAAGCCTGTTGGGCAATATCGCGCGGCTGGGAGACTAATGATCACGACGACCACCCTCCCCCCCCCCCCCCCCCCAAAAAAAAAAGAAAAAAAAAAAGAAGAAGAAGAAGAAGACGCCTGCTTAGGCGTTCACTCAGGCTATAGCAATGCAGCTTGGCATAGCCCATGCACGAAACAGTGCAACAGCGTGCACATATTAAGTGTTTGTTAAAAAGTACAAAATAACCTATTCGGTAGATTAGAAACCCGAGGTATTAAAAAGTTAGCTGCCAGTTCGCTAGTCGTTAGGGTGAAAAAGCGTGGTGCAGCAGCCGAGCGGCGAACCGGCAGCTAACTTCACGGCGGTAATCTAGACGTGCAAAACACATAGTTGTTTATCAGTATTTTTTGCATTATTTGCCAGACGATCGACAACAAGCGAACGTACCAAGGAACTATTAAAACTATCCACACAGTCAAGAATCACATCGAGTTTATTTAGCAAACTTTATTAACACAAACACAACAATAATACATAATCCAGGCAATAACAAAGCAAACCAGACAGCTTACCTTTTATAAATATTTCAACGACAGATCCTGGTGGGTTTCTAAATTGGCTATTCTGTTTCGCTATTAAAAACGGCCATACAATGTCTAATATCGCCGAAAGATTGATTCCTTGTTGTTTCTTTCGAAGAACACGTAGTCAGACATAGGTGCCATAGACGTAATTTTTCGATAAAATGGTGATTTAATAGAGACAACTCGCAAAGCCTGTTGGGGCAATATCGCGCGGCTGAGATAGACCTGATATACAATTAACCACTAGTGGTTCTATCAAATGATACAACCACGCGTGGTTTGTATTAGATACACACCTCCTTCATGGTCATGATTTCTTTTGTGTTTTCTTCATGACTAAACCAGGAGCAGTTGTGAAAATGTAACATTTTTTGTGCTCTCCCAACTTCCCGTATGCATCCATAACTCGATGGAGCATAAACCATTTCTTAGGTATAAAGGTACATTTGATGTACTGTATAATAAACGAGCAGAAGTGTTTTATCAGATATAAAGACACGAGGCGAAGCCGAGTGTTTTTATATCTGATAAAACACGAACTGCGAGTTTATTATACGGCTTCAAAAACGAACCACTTGGTAAGTTGATTGGCGGAGTTAGTTTGAAAAATAACCTTGTCTAAGCCGAGAAAATCAAAGCTAAAGTTTATGTGAATCAGGAGAAATCTTTATCACATATAAAGATACGATACGGTCATAATTTTCTTTTGTGTTTTCCTCATGAATTATTAATGAGTTTTTGAAGTCATTTTAACACGAAAGAAGTGTAAAGGCTATCGCCTCGTGCCTCTACTCAACTTCTTTCGTGTTCAAATGACGTCAAACGTGCCTTTATAAGAGTACATGCATGTACATATGCACGGAGCTTCATGTTTTATTTGTTAAAATATTAAAATTTCACTAAAGAAATAGAAAATGGATGCCCTGTGTTTATATAACCCGATTCAAACACTCGTCAGTGAGTTTGGGAGAATTCGAAAGTCCTTCATGTGTAAAGCCTCGCCTATACAGCTCAGGTTCACTTAAACTTTTAAATTCTCCCAACTCACTCTCGTGTTTGCATCAGGCTATATTTATAACACGGGCGTCCATTTTCTATTTATTTTCTAATTTCTGAGGTCTGGACCTCTCCCTGTGCTGAAATAAAATCGTCTGGCGTTAGGCGGAATAAAACACTAAAGGCTTGTCTTCAGGTTTCAAAGTGTTAAAAATGCTTTGTAATTTGCTTTATAGAACGAAGTGGTTAGCAGCCTGACTAACCCGACCAAACCTGGCCCACTAAAAGTCTTACAATAACATTGTCTTTGGTAATGACATATTGCAATAATGAAAAAGATAACATTTAAAATAACAATCTAGATATGAAATTGTATTAGAAAATTTTAATTTTTTATCGAATTGAATCTCTATCGCATTAGGCGATAGTCTATAGTTTTAAATAATTATTTTTGTAAAGCCACATGTATTTAAAAATGTGATCGAGTAATTTTAATTCAAGTGAAAATGTATCGTGTGGTATAACCGGAATGTCGGTACATGAAACTTTAGTTTAAAAACAGTACGTTGTTTTTTGTTATTTTATGTAATATTTACAACATGAGCAGCAGTGTTTTTTATAAAATAACATTTTGAAAACAAGCGCGGCGATTGGTTGAAAGCCGTGTTTCTATAACTTTATGGAAACACGGCAAGGTCCACGCCATTCAATACGCCATCATTACGGTGTAGGATACGCCATTATACACCATCCAGTGCGCCATCATACGCCATTATGAAGAATAAGGAGAACTTACACTTTGATGCAGTGCTTGCTGCAGTGAGCTGTGAACAACGTTTTCCCAGATGTTTTTGCTATGCCGAAAAGATACTAGGGGTTTCTCAGAGAAAATAGAAGATGTTTCTCTCCCAAACTTCCACTCGTGTTTCTATAACCCTATACAGCTCAGGTTCACTTAAACTTTTCAATTCTCCCAACTCACTCTCGTGTTTGCATCAGGCTATATTTATAACACGGGCGTCCATTTTCTCTTTATTTTCTAATTTCTGAGGTCTGGACCTCTCCCTGTGCTGAAATAAAATCGTCTGGCGTTAGGCGGAATAAAATACTAAAGACTTGTCTTCAGGTTTCAAAGTGTTAAAAATGCTTTGTAATTTGCTTTATAGAACGAAGTGGTTAGCAGCCTGACTAACTAGACCAAACCTGGCCCACTAAAAGTCTTACAATAATTTTCAAAAAAGCCATAACGATAAGGTTTGGAAAAACATAATTTAATTAACTAACGTTTCGTCACTATTCAAGTAACATCTTCAGAGTGATAAATATTTACACGATTTCGACTAATATACTTAACTGATACAAAAATAGATGTGATGAAATAAGAGAAGGAAAAGGGAGTGGTAGGGAGTTGAAGAATCAGTGATAGAGATTAAAATAGTGTTAAAGGAAAGGAACGGATATTGTTATTGAGAATAGGGTTGACTTGAGAGATGAATAAACTTTCTTTGATGAGAACATCAAGTTGGGAATTTCCCGAAGCTAAAATACTAAAATCTGAAAAAGATATGGGATGGTCTTTATTCCTAGAGTGAGATAAAACGGCTGAAAGTTGAGAAATGGAGAGTGTTCTCCCTGTAAGGGCCATATTTCATCACATCTATTTTTGTATCAGTTAAGTATATTAGTC
This sequence comes from Corallium rubrum, assembly GCA_964035015.1. NCBI lineage: Eukaryota > Metazoa > Cnidaria > Anthozoa > Scleralcyonacea > Coralliidae > Corallium > Corallium rubrum. The sequence goes on along the minus strand of OZ036007.1, from coordinate 1,362,033 downwards.
GAAATCGTGTAAATATTTATCACTCTGAAGATGTTACTTGAATAGTGACGAAACGTTAGTTAATTAAATTATGTTTTTCCAAACCTTATCGTTATGGCTTTTTTGAAAATTATTTGCTGGGAAATTATCTTCTTGACTAGACTACGCTTTCCGCCTGGTATATCAATAGCTACAATTCTTACAATAACATTGTCTTTGGTAATGGCATATTGCAATAATGAAAAAGATAACATTTAAAATAACAATCTAGATATGAAATTGTATTAGAAAATTTTAATTTTTTATCGAATTGAATCTCTATCGCATTAGGCGATAGTCTATAGTTCTAAATAATTTTTTTTGTAAAGCCACATGTATTTAAAGATGTGATCGAGTAATTTTAATTTAAGTGAAAATGTATCGTGTGGTGTAACCGGAATGTCGGTACATGAAACTTTAGTTTAAGAACAGTACGTTGTTTTTTGTTATTTTATGTAATATTTACAACATCAGCAGCAGTGTTTTTTTGAGAACAAGCGCCGCGATTGGTTGAAAGCCGTGTTTCTATAACTTTACGGAAACACAGCAAGGTCCACGCCATTCAATACGCCATCATTACGGTGTAGGATACGCCATTATACGCCATCCAGTACGCCATCATACGCCATTATGAAGAATAAGGAGAACTTACACTTTGATGCAGTGATTATTTTTACGTTCTATACCTATTTTCGACAGGTTATTTTATAAAGGAAATAGAAAACATTTTTTCCGTGTTCCCATACAGTAATAGAAACACTTGTGGGAGAACTCGAAATAGCGTGGAAACACTCGCCCTGCGGGTTCGTGTTCCCACTACAATTTCTCGTTCTCCCAAACTTCCACTCGTGTTTCTATTTAACAATTAGACAACGAGCCCGAGTTGTCTATGAGCGAATAGTCAACGAGGACGAGTTGTCTAATTGTTTTAGTATACACCCTATACCTACTCTAAAAAATACAGTTTTTCTGGTGCAAACTGACGAAAATGTTGTGTTATTTAACCACTCGTGAGCGGCAAGTAAAAGCAGATTTAATTAATAAAATACGGTTTAATTGTATTTCGTTCCTTACCATTAAAAATCTTCATGCCATATTTTGTGGCGTTTTTAGTTTTCTCAGGGATAGAATTTTAAATTTCTATCAAACTCTCAAAAAATTCCTCCGAAACGTCTGCAAAACGAGAGTTTACTGCCATATTTTTTCAGGTTTGTTTTCATTTTTCTCAAACGTTGTCCATCACGAATATACAACGGTTGAGTAGCCAATCAGAATGCAGGATTTGTAATAGACGATGGTTGGGTGTATACTAAAACTCTATGGAAACACGGAAAATGTTTTCTATTTCTTAAATAGAACACGAGGCTATAAACGAGTATTTTAAGGGGTGTTTATATTCTAAATTCTTAATTTTGTAAAGCCATGCATTTAAAAATGTTGGTCGACTATTTTTAAAGGTGATATCCAGCGTGTTCTGCGCATGATCCGCCCCATCTTGTTTTGAGCACTTCTCAAAACATGACATTCGTAGATAATTACATGAAGTACTGAGTGAGATGGCACAAACTTTCATGTCCGAAATACAATGGTTGGCACTAGTAAAATGTCGGGCGACAGGCTTGTCAACATCACTGTTCCTCACGGAACGAAGATGTTCAGCAAACCTGTCAGATAAACGTCTGCCAGTTTTCACCGAAATCCTTTGTCTTCTTCGGTACGTTACCGCGCTGGTTTTTCCACATGCGTAAACACGATCGAGCAGCAGTGGCGTGCTGGCAGGGGGGGGGGGGGACCATGGCCCAGTGAAGATTTTTTAGGGGGCGCCAAAGCTTAAAGGGGGCGTCAAAATTGTTCACAGTAACACAACACCTCGTGCCCTGCAACACCTTTCCGAATTCTGTCGTTCTGACAAGCTGACAAGACTTCTGAATTCCGATACACCAGATTTTTTGGAAATACAGTATACGGTATATTATATTGTGTAGGAGCTGACAATAATAATTACAACATACAAAATTCCGTGTTCTGTCTGCAATATTGAACGAAAATGTCAAAGGTTAATGACCAGTCCATGCACTAGGTGTTCAACAGATTTTTCTCTGTTAATAGTTTGAAAATAGATTATGTAGTTTGTCGGTTATTGCAATAATTTCACGCTGAAAAGACTGGAAAAAGCTACAGTCGCTTGCACCTAAGTGGAAACACCGCCCGTCAAAACATGTTCTATTTCAAGGACAAACATAAAAGTTTTCCTTGAAAACATATGATGTTTCTCTTCGATACGTACATGTTTGTGCTCTTAGCCAATCACGTCTTCCCAATCCCACGGTGTCAATTTCAAAACGGTTAACTTTTGAACATGTTTTGAACATGTTTTGACGGGCGGTGTTTCCACTTAGCTGCAAATGACAGTATTTTAGACGTTCAAATTTTGAAATTGTTTTCTCCCAGACCCCCCTACTAGCCTTCATGTCGGAGACCTTAGCCCTAGCCTTGTGTTGGGAATTCCTGGCGCCACCCCTGAACCATGGGGGGGGGGCTCCAAATTCACTGTTGGCCTCCCCTGACAAACAAAGGCCAGCACGCCACTGTCGACCAGGCTAGCTCACCTACAGAACTCCAAAGTTCTTCTTGTTCATGTACAGTTCATATCAGACCACGGACACGGTACTGATATAATTTCCTTTGCGTTTTCTTTAACAAATAAAACATAAAGCTCCGTGCATATGTACTCCTATAAAGGCATGTTTGACGTCATTTGAACACGAAAGAAGTTGAGTAGAGGCACGAGGCGATAGCGAGTGCCTTTACACTTCTTTCGTGTTCAAATGACATCAAACGTGCCTTTATAAGAGTACATATGCACAGGAGCGGTATGTTTTATTTGTTTTATAAAATAAGAAGAGGAAAATCAAACTAAAAGTTTAGGAATTTGGCGGGCTTTTCCGGCCAGCTGACGCCAGTCTACGCCATTTTACGTCATTCATGACCTCTGTTCTCTATAAATGCACGGAGCCCAACCAATCAGAGCATGCGTAGAGGACACCTTATTTTATAATCATGGATACGATTATTACTATGAGTTTTTGGAAATCATAAAGGCAGGACTTTTCATGTCCGTATGCTAAACATTTTCTATGTTCCCTCCCTCTTTGATACAGAGCGCCAAGAAACCACGTTGGGGTTTTCGATATTTAATTCTGGTGAAAATACGTTATACAGTACAACATTTTTTTGATAGGAGAAACCCAGAAGTAAACACACGGGATGGCCGTTAAAGTGTCACTAAGGGAGCGATTATATGGACCGGGCTGGCTCGGTTAACCGGGCTAGCCCGCTTTATATATTAAAACGCATGTTGTTTTAACATTTCGATTACATGGCAAGCGGGCTAGCCCGGTTTGCCGGGATCCCAGTTGTCGCAACCGGGCTAGCCCGGTTAACCGGAATGAAAATGTCCACGTAATCGTTTAATTTTCATCCCGGCAAACCGGGCTGAAAAACTGCGGAACTCGCTTCGATACGCGTTCGTTTGCTTGACTGTGTGAATAAATAGTGCTGAAAGGAACTGAAATAGAATATCAACGTTGTTTGTGTGTTTCGTGATCAAAGCGAACATTTAATAAATTAACAGCGGGGGCATGCCCTCGGACCCCCTAGAAGAGTCCCTTTTTGTAAACGCACCCCACGAGAAAATTCTTAGAAAGGCCCTGTTCAGCACTTCAGCCCTCTAGACGAAAACAAAACTCTACGCCTATGTTAAAGTGCTTATGTCACAAAAAAAAATTTTTAACTTTTGAGTAGAGGAGAAAAAGTTAGTTACTAGGTTCTGTAACATTTTTCGGTTTTCTCTTTTCATTCGCGAGATATGCGGCTCTAAACAGCACTTTTCGTGAAAATGTCGCGTATCAACAAGAGTCTGGGACGAGCGTGGTGTGACGTAGCTTAAGGGACTTATTAATTTTAACAATAGCTTTTTAGTACTCCTTCACATGTGAATTCGAACCTCCGTCCCTGAAGCTACGTCACACGGCTGTCGCCCCAGACCCTTTTCCGTTTTTTTCTAGGGCGCGACAATTTTTTGCTAAAAGCCAATTTTTCAAGGTTTAGAGCCGCATATCTCGCGAATGAAAAGAGAAAACCGAAAAATGTTAAAGAACCTATTAACTAACTTTTTGTCCTCTACTCAAAAGTCCAAAAAAATTTTTTGTGACATAAGCACTTTAATTCCTTCATGTTTGATTCGATCAAAGAAATCAACGGACACAACACGAGCATTACAGCATTTTTCGGGAAAGTCGTGTAGCCAATATCATAAAGCTCTTGACACATAGCTGGAACCAGTTGGAAAATTAGAGATTTTCCAAAACCAGTTGGTAGAAATTGAACAGACATTCAGCTGGATTCTTACTGAATATATCCCCTATAATCCCCTACTACCCCCCCCCCCCTCCCCCTGCGAGCGTGGAAGAACCTCTGGCACCCAGGGTACCCACTTGCCCGCTAGAACTTTGAACTCTTCACGGCATCCTGCATTTAAACAAAAGCTTGTTTGGTACGAAAAAAAGAATATTTATAGGTCTTCAAAGCATGTGTGAAGATTAGTTGGAGGAATGTATTGCAGTTCTTTTGTTCTGAGACTCATATTTGTTTGATTAAAGTGAAATTACGGAGCCAGGCGAAATGTTTTGGTAAGTTTTTCAGTTTGTCTTTTGTGTACTTTCCCTTGATAAACGTCGAAATTATTTAGTGAAACTCTAGCTATAGATCGTTTTCATCTGACGTCACGGCGGCCATATTGGTGTACCAAAACAATGAAATGGCGGCCATATTGGTGTACGCTATGGGAATTAGCTCTTTCTTATTCAAATATTTCGTATTGTTTCACCACCCCAATGGGGCCACCGATCACGTGAGTGAAAACGTCTATATAACAAAACACTTAATGTCTGATCCCTCGGGAAACAGTTAGTTTTGTTTTCCCTCGAGTCTCAATGTTTCCCTCGGCTCCGCGGCTGGAAATCAAGCCATATGAGACGGGCTAGCCAGATTAGCAGATTGAATTTATATCACGGAAAATCTTATTACTACTATTTGAGAAATGCAAAATCACATAACGAAGAAAAATTGGGGGTTTTTTTCTATAGGTATAGCACACGGAGTGTTATAATTCCTAGCTTTTTGTAGTCAAAGAAGGATTTTCGTGACATAAAATCAGCCTGATAAGAACAGTCTCTTTCACATGAAGCCGCTCTAAATCACGTTGTAAAAAAAGTAGAGTTCTGCGTAGGCAGTGTTTTGAATAGAACAATTTGACAAGGTGGTCGGCAAATTGCCCAGCTTTTTAGTAACGCCAAATACTTATGTTTTGAGCGGAGCTCTCATTTACTTTTTACTCTGCATTCGCTGACACTGAGGAAAATAATTGTTTTAGCATATATTCATAAATAAAATAACAAGTTTAACATTCTTATATTTTTCGGTATTTTCATGCAAGACTACTAGTAGCAATTTGGCGTACTCGATATTTGTCGAATTTTACAACTTTTGGATATATTAATGGCTAGAAAATTTTAAGGAACATACCTGTGGACACTTTTCTACCTACTCTATTTTGTTGAATTTCCGCTTATTCTACTGCTTCAGCCTTGTTTATCAACAAAATCTCCCGCTTCTGTAAACAGCAAATTGTAAAAACCCGCATAAAAGAACCCCTATTTTTTCAAGTCAGACTGAAATGGTTCTTGTTGGGTATGTATTGAGAAATCAGGCAGACATTTTCTTCACAGGTTCTTATTTATAGGACATAAACAGTTGTTCCTGATATAGTTCTTTTCCTAGAGTAAAGGCACCTGGCTAAAAAAGATGGCATTAATATGTATTACTAGAAATACATTAACGCAACAACCCCTCGCCGGCTTTATATGCATTTTTTAACACACCCCCCCCTACCCTAACTTCTGTTTTTGTTGTATTAATGAACACAGATCAGAAAACATCCAGAAAATTAGCTAGCAAGGTTCATCTGTAGTCGTGTATTATTTCTATGGTATTGACACACCGAAAGGACATGCAATGTCAATATTAAAATAAAACAAAACGAGATGAACCAAATGACAAATCTTCATTCAAAAATATATATAAACTGTGGCCAAGAAAAGACACAAATCACACAATGGCAACGTCCTAGCGTTGAAAGACAATTCTAGACAATATATTATTTATATTAATTTTCATTTTCAAGATTTCTTCTGTTTTAACTCAGCTAAACTGTTAAATACGAATCTCCTACCGTTAAACTTTCTTCTGCTTTTGTGACCACAAACACTGCCAATTCAGTCTACTCTTTTCGGATTGTTTTTCTCGTTCGTGGTTTCTTACTTTTTTCGTTGTTGACACATAAATATGACAAGACATCATTCAGTTCTCTTCATGATCTAAAAAGCCGTTTGTTTAAAAATTTCTTCATCGTTCCCTCTCGAGTTATGTAGAATACACCAGAGCAAAATTCTTTACCGGCTTTGAACAGTTTCAGGACACATCCTTCTTCTTTCAGTTATATTTTGGTCGGCATCGTTTTCTGTCTTTATCGTATTAGTTTTTAGGATTTTTCCAGTGGTTTTAAGTCGTATTTATTGTTGTCTTTTTCTCGCTGCCACATCTCTTGTTAGCCTTCTTTCCTTGGTCTTTTTTCATAGTAATATTAACTCATTCCTGTCCGGGGGCTTCCCCAGAGGTGAATAAAATCGTCTGGCGTTAGCCAGAATAAAATACTAAAGACCAATTCGGACAAGAAAGAGTTAAAGAGATAGTCTTTAAAGAGATAGTCTTTAAAGAGATAGTCTATAACTCGATCATTCCTGTCCGGGGGCTTCCCCAGAGGTGAATAAAATCGTCTGGCGTTAGCCAGAATAAGATACTAAAGACCAATTCGGACAAGAAAGAGTTAATGTACATTTTAGCTGAAACCATTTTTTCTGGCAAAGACTTCTTTCGTCATGATCGTTGAAAAACTATTTTGCAATCCAACCAAACTTATAAATTATAATTTGTTGACGTAAATTTAAATAATTTGAATAATTTAACGGATTAGTTACCAGTACCCTGCTATTCGAACTGCGCAAGTTGTGGATTTGATAACATATATATATATATATATATATATATATATATATATATATATCAACATCTCGCAGAATTTCTTTCCCACTTGCGTGTAATTTCGCGTGTACTACACGCGTGTAAAATGGACTCCATGCGTGTCGAGATTAGCACCCTCACCGGGCTCCGGACCTTCGGCCCGTCGCCCAGCTCGGGGATTATATGGTAAGAATTTCTTTCGGTAAAATCACGCGCTGTGATTGGTTGCTCATTTGGCGAGATTTCTCCTTAATACCCGTGGGCATTATGAAAATTGTTGACGCCCTACGATTGAAAATTAACAAACAAAAAATCCTAATAAGAAAGTAATTGCTGCAAAACGACGAATTAATAAATGAAATAAATGACGACGATGAACATTACAAAAGTAAATTTTAGTATCCAGACGAGAAAGAAACAACCGAAAATAACGCTAGTCCGGTGTTTTGACGAAATTAAATGAAGCGATGACCAAGAATTAATACATGATTGATTTTGTAATAAAAAGTGCCATATCATAAACTACTTAGGGGCTGTTCATATGAGGCGGGCTAGCCTGGTTACCAAGGCTGATTTTATGTCACGAAAATCTTATTACGAATATTTGAGCAGTGCAGAATGGCAAAACAAACCAGAATTGGTTTCGTGTTTCTGTAAATACAGCACACAAAGCATTCTAATTGTTTATTACAGTCATAAAACACTAAATCAGCCCAGTATAGATATAACCGAGCTAAAATATGCTTCAATCGAAATATATAGCGTAAGGTTAGATATACTGCCGAAACAGAGAACGTAGGAGTCTAACGTTTCGAGCGAAGGCCCTTTGTCAGAGAGAAACGTAAAGAGTGTAAACAAACAATGAGCTTATATATGAAAGGTAATCATGTAACCAAAAATAAGCCAATCAGACAAAAATAATAACAAATTGATGAGATGCGAAAAATTAGCCAATCAAATCCAAATAACAAGAACAAATCCATAATGAAATGCGAAAGACATTTGCTATTCATACCGTCGATGGGCAAGGAGGGGGTGTAAAAAGGATGAGCGAGAGAAAAAATAGATAAATATATGAGCGAGAGTATAAGCTCTCGTTATTTTTATCTGATTGGCTTATTTTTCGTCACATGATTACCTTTCCTATATATGCTCATTGCTTGTTTACACTCTTTACGTTTCTCTCTGACGATGGGCCTTCGCTCGAAACGTGAGACTCCCATACGTTCTCTGTTTCGGCAGTCTACTAGACATATAGTTAGCATGTGCCAAATTGTAAGGTCTTGAAAGGTCTAAAAATGCCTTGAAAGGCCTAAAAATGGTCTTCCGATAGTCAAAAAAAAGCCTTGGAATATTTTGAAGCCATATTTAAATAGATCTACTGTGTATCCTATTAAATCAGTTCAGAACACGTAAATTCGTGGAAGATACGTACGATGCAATATTGGTGATTTACACTAGTGGTGATAATGACCAGTAGTTACTTGGAAAGGATTAACAGTGATCCTGGGATGACTCAGGCAGTCAGCTACAAAATGTCGAAGTTAATATTCCTTACTAGAATTGTAGGCGGTGGCCGAACATTTTACCGAAAGACACTTTGGCGAAAGACATTTTGCCGAAAGACATTTTGCCGAACGGACATTTTGCCGAATGGACAATTTTACGAACGGACAATTTGCCAAAAAGCCATTTTTCCGAATGTTATTTCCGCAAACTAAGACTCCTAAAACGAACATCTTTCGTTTCATATGTTCTTGAGTTTTTGACATTTTGCGGAAGAGACAAGTTAACGAACAGACTGTTTACCGAAAACTCGCTAGGAATAACATGAATGTGAAGAAAAAGGTTTATTATGATATAATGCAGTAAAAATACAAAAATATTTTACGAATGTTTTTACACACACATATTTTACAAAAACATGCTTACAACCGTTCTACAGATTGTGAGCAATAGCCCGTAAGTAAGTTATCATGTTCTCGTCAATGTCACTAACAATGTCTTTCAGTCTCTGATTCGCCAAATGGTACCTTTTTTTTTTGGTGGCGGCAGAGGAATGTGGGCAAGCACTTGCTCCAGGAGAAGTTCGTTTCTGGCTTGTTCCTTGACCAGCGAGTTGATTTCTTTTCAGACCTGAGAAATGAATCATCGTCTCAAACAATTTGGAAAACAATGTGGATGAATTTATTTTCACGAAATAACATTCGGCAAAATGTCTTTTCGGCAAATTGTCCCTTCGGCAAAATGTCTTTTCGGCAAAAAGTCCGTTCGTTAAATTGTCCATTTGGCAAAATGTCCGTCGGCCAAATGTCCGTTCGGCCAAATGTCTTTCGGCCAAATGTCTTTCGGCAAAGTGTCTTTCGGCAAAGTGTCTTTCGGCAAAATGTCCGGGTACCATTGTAGGCAAGATGTTGGATATGAAAGAAACAACAATAGAGAAAACAATTTAATTGACCTCGATTGGGATTCGAACACGCAATGGCGCTTAAACCGAACGAGTCGAACGGCATTAGGGCATTGGATAAGTGATGCGGGTTCACCGAATCGGCTGTTGTCAGCAAGCAGAGTTTTCTATACTTGTGCAGTAAATCAGTAATGTATGGTTTGTTAATTGATCGGAGTTACAGCAGCTATTCTAATATTCTAGTTGCTTTGTACTAGTACAGTTCTTTGTTACTGCATGCAATATTAAAGCCAGCCGCGATTCGCAAAACCAATTTTTGGGCAAAACTGGCAACAAAAACATGCGAATTTGTGTCACAGCAAATTTTGTGTGCTATCTACAGTGGAAATCACATTCTGATCAGTTACCAGTGAATGATGTCGATTGCCATATATATATATATATATATATATATATATATATATATATATATATATATATATATGTATAATATGTGTATAATAAAAGTAGTGTGCTGCGTAGGCAGTGTTGAAACAATCAAAATATGGTATAGTAGGTTAATACTGCCGAAACAGAGAACGTAAGTGGTCTAACGTTTCGAGCGAAGGCCCTTCGTTAGACCACTTACGTTCTCTGTTTCGGCAGTATTAACCTACCATACCATATTTCGATTATATATATATATTTCGATTATATATATATATATATATATATATATATATATATATATATATATATATATATATATATATATATATATATATATATATATATATATATATATATATATATATATATATATATGTATATATGTATCTCTATATATATGTATATATGTATCTCTATATATATGTATATATATATATATATATATATATATATATATATATATATATATATATATATATATATATATATATATATATATATATATATACGTGTGGATTTTGGTCTACGAAACGCGCAGAGTGCTCGATAACATATAGTTAGAGCAAATATAGATTTTCGCTTACCTCAAAAGTCTGCTACAGGCTGTTTCATCTAAAAAAGAATCTTCAGGCAGATGACAATTTTCGAAAACAGGGGGTGCTTATATCCTTCTTGTTGGAACGTGGGAGTGTGGGGGCGAAACAATACATGCATTCATGGCTTTGTTGCGCTGTTTGCGCGGAATTTGTGTCGATGACGACATTGACTGATAATTTCTGCTCTTTTGTTGAGTAAACAATTCTTGTTTTTATCTTTCAAAATATAAAATTTTTCTTCTAAACGTAAATTACATCGTTTTGAACCTCCCGTGTACGAAATGGAATGTTTTAAAATTTGCCAATTAATACTAAAATCCTTATTATTTTCTTTCAATGCCCAAATATATTTCGAAAGTTCGGTGTCGTTTGCATGCTTTTTATGCTGAAAAGATTTAGTGTGGTTGGCCAATCGCTCTTTGAATGTGGTTGAAGTCATGCCAATGTAATTCTTGATCGTGTTTGTGTTGTTTACTGTGACTGTTGCTTTGTATACTATGTCCCTAGTCATGCATTGTTTTCTAAGTGGACAATTCGTGTTTTTCTTACAATTGCAACTGCTAGTGTCCTTATCCTGTGGCATGTTATTCCTAGATATGTGTGCATTGTGTTTAGTGATTATTGACTTAACATTGTTCATGCAGCTGTAACTTACTTTGACTGTGTTTCTGTTAAAAATTTTATGGAGCTTATGGTGTGGTGGGAAGTGTTTGTCAATTAGGTTTAGGAAATTACGTCCTATGTTTGTGCTTACACTCTTGCTAAAAGGTGGGTTGAACCAAGTGATGTTGCGTTGCCTATTCCTGCGTGGTTGCTGTGCTGTGTGTTGAGTGTAGCTAAGATCATGATCAAAGTTGCTGTGCCTAAGTGCGTTCTGATATATGGTTGCAGATTCCTGAAAAACTTGTTCATCTGATGAGAGAAGTGCAATGCGCTTGTTGATTGATGTAGGTAACTGTCTTGTGATGCTTGGTGGGTGGTTAGAGTGCTTATTTATGTAAAGCGGATCGTCATTGGGCTTCCTATAGGGCCTATAATTTCCATTGTTGAGGTCGAAAGTTACATCTAAAAAGTTTACTATGCGTAAATTTGATTCGGCGGTAATTTTTAGGTCAAACTGCTCGAAAATTTTGTGGAGTTCTTTCCTTGTTTTGTCTGCTAAACGTGCTGATTTACTTTTTATAATAGCTAAACCGTCATCTCTATATAGGCCAATGCTTTCTTTGCCAAATTTCTTACTTAGGTGATTTAAAATGAAAAGGCCTACTAACTCACAAACTTCCGCGCCGTCGAAACAACCCATGGTAACGTCAAACAAACTATTGCTATCTTTTTTTATCCATGAAGTTCCGGTATTGAAAAGGAGAGATTTTCTAGCGTGTTTTATTATTGAAATGTTGTTTTCAGTTATAGTAGCCAAATTCGAAGCCCAAGATAATGCTTGGTCCAATAGTTTTTCAGAAATAGACGGATAGAAATCGACAATGTCAAACGAAATAAAACTATGTCTGTCCTTATCTTTTATATTGCCAAACCACTCAATTACTTGTTTTGTATTTCTCCATTGGTTTAAATTCAGTTTTTGTCTCAAATTAGAATTAATTTTGTCCAAAATCACCTTACTTAGTTTTCCGGATTCGCTTTTAGCAGGGTTAATTAATCGGCATTTTGGATTGTTTTCGAAATTTTCTTTGTGGTCTTTTAAAGATATAAATGCTTCGCGTTTTTTCATTTTTTCGATTTTGTCGCCGATTCCTAAACTGTTCGAAATTTCTCTTAGTTCCGAATCAATCTCATCTATAGTGTCCTCGGATCCATGCTTATATGTTTTTGTGATGTTGTCATGTAGGAGCTTGTTGTATGTGTCGAGTGGGGTTTCATAAATGTTCCTAGTTTTGTCTGCAAAAATGAAAACGTTGGGAGATGAATTAATTTTCTTTAAATCGGTAGCCAAACATTTCTGAAACTGGTTCGTGTATGGCCGAAATTGTATATTTTCGATGAGTTTTATAAGGTCGTCTTCGAAAGGTTTTATTTCTGGGATAGAAGGAGGTGTTTTGTTGGACGCAAGGCCGAAAGGGTTGTTTTGGTTTTCTCTCTGTTTGTTTTTAAGAAAGAAATTGGCTTTCCATCTCATACGTTTTATTACACTTTCCACTTTTTCAATCAAATTCTTCAAATAAGCGTCCTGTGATGGTATTGGGATATTCTTTAGTGAATAGTCAAATCGAAATTGCCGCATTTTGAAGTTAAATAGAAATGAATAACGTAAACAAGAGTGCACGACCGATATACGGGTGCGAATATACGTGTGGGTTTTGGTCTACGAAAAACCAAAAACTACAGGCTGTTTAGATGAAACAGCCTGTAGCAGACTTTTGAGGTAAGCGAAAATCTATTTGCTCTAACTATATGTTATCGAGCACTCTTTGCGTTTCGTAGACCAAAACCCACACGTATATTCGCACCCGTATATCGGTCGTGCACTCTTGTTTACGTTATTCATTTCTATTTAACTTCAAAATGCGGCAATTTCGATTTGACTATTCACTAAAGAATATCCCAATACCATCACAGGACGCTTATTTGAAGAATTTGATTGAAAAAGTGGAAAGTGTAATAAAACGTATGAGATGGAAAGCCAATTTCTTTCTTAAAAACAAACAGAGAGAAAACCAAAACAACCCTTTCGGCCTTGCGTCCAACAAAACACCTCCTTCTATCCCAGAAATAAAACCTTTCGAAGACGACCTTATAAAACTCATCGAAAATATACAATTTCGGCCATACACGAACCAGTTTCAGAAATGTTTGGCTACCGATTTAAAGAAAATTAATTCATCTCCCAACGTTTTCATTTTTGCAGACAAAACTAGGAACATTTATGAAACCCCACTCGACACATACAACAAGCTCCTACATGACAACATCACAAAAACATATAAGCATGGATCCGAGGACACTATAGATGAGATTGATTCGGAACTAAGAGAAATTTCGAACAGTTTAGGAATCGGCGACAAAATCGAAAAAATGAAAAAACGCGAAGCATTTATATCTTTAAAAGACCACAAAGAAAATTTCGAAAACAATCCAAAATGCCGATTAATTAACCCCGCTAAAAGCGAATCCGGAAAACTAAGTAAGGTGATTTTGGACAAAATTAATTCTAATTTGAGACAAAAACTGAATTTAAACCAATGGAGAAATACAAAACAAGTAATTGAGTGGTTTGGCAATATAAAAGATAAGGACAGACATAGTTTTATTTCGTTTGACATTGTCGATTTCTATCCGTCTATTTCTGAAAAACTATTGGACCAAGCATTATCTTGGGCTTCGAATTTGGCTACTATAACTGAAAACAACATTTCAATAATAAAACACGCTAGAAAATCTCTCCTTTTCAATACCGGAACTTCATGGATAAAAAAAGATAGCAATAGTTTGTTTGACGTTACCATGGGTTGTTTCGACGGCGCGGAAGTTTGTGAGTTAGTAGGCCTTTTCATTTTAAATCACCTAAGTAAGAAATTTGGCAAAGAAAGCATTGGCCTATATAGAGATGACGGTTTAGCTATTATAAAAAGTAAATCAGCACGTTTAGCAGACAAAACAAGGAAAGAACTCCACAAAATTTTCGAGCAGTTTGACCTAAAAATTACCGCCGAATCAAATTTACGCATAGTAAACTTTTTAGATGTAACTTTCGACCTCAACAATGGAAATTATAGGCCCTATAGGAAGCCCAATGACGATCCGCTTTACATAAATAAGCACTCTAACCACCCACCAAGCATCACAAGACAGTTACCTACATCAATCAACAAGCGCATTGCACTTCTCTCATCAGATGAACAAGTTTTTCAGGAATCTGCAACCATATATCAGAACGCACTTAGGCACAGCAACTTTGATCATGATCTTAGCTACACTCAACACACAGCACAGCAACCACGCAGGAATAGGCAACGCAACATCACCTGGTTCAACCCACCTTTTAGCAAGAGTGTAAGCACAAACATAGGACGTAATTTCCTAAACCTAATTGACAAACACTTCCCACCACACCATAAGCTCCATAAAATTTTTAACAGAAACACAGTCAAAGTAAGTTACAGCTGCATGAACAATGTTAAGTCAATAATCACTAAACACAATGCACACATATCTAGGAATAACATGCCACAGGATAAGGACACTAGCAGTTGCAATTGTAAGAAAAACACGAATTGTCCACTTAGAAAACAATGCATGACTAGGGACATAGTATACAAAGCAACAGTCACAGTAAACAACACAAACACGATCAAGAATTACATTGGCATGACTTCAACCACATTCAAAGAGCGATTGGCCAACCACACTAAATCTTTTCAGCATAAAAAGCATGCAAACGACACCGAACTTTCGAAATATATTTGGGCATTGAAAGAAAATAATAAGGATTTTAGTATTAATTGGCAAATTTTAAAACATTCCATTTCGTACACGGGAGGTTCAAAACGATGTAATTTATGTTTAGAAGAAAAATTTTATATTTTGAAAGATAAAAACAAGAATTGTTTACTCAACAAAAGAGCAGAAATTATCAGTCAATGTCGTCATCGACACAAATTCCGCGCAAACAGCGCAACAAAGCCATGAATGCATGTATTGTTTCGCCCCCACACTCCCACGTTCCGACAAGAAGGATATAAGCACCCCCTGTTTTCGAAAATTGTCATCTGCCTGAAGATTCTTTTTTAGATGAAACAGCCTGTAGCAGACTTTTGAGGTAAGCGAAAAATATATATATATATATATATATATATATATATATATATATATATATATATATATATATATATATACCATTAAAGCAAAATACTTTGCCGAATCTACCCAATAGATCTACTCTTAAGACCTTTCAAGACTTTTCTTGAAGACATTTCTAGACAATCACGGCACAAAGGTCTTGCAAGACCTTTCCCAGACTATTGAAGTCTTTAGACTCCTCATCCGGCCGCCACTACACTCCCAGGGCCTTTTTAAGATTGGAAGGGTGGGAAAAGGCCTTGGCATTGGCTGGTCACCGCACCCAGAAATATATAGCTGGGTGTAATAATTGCTCCGACTTGTGATTGGGTGATAAAACTAGTAACTGTGGTGTAGAGTTAGCACGTTTAAGTATAGTGTTCAGGCAGTTGTATTAAATATACGAAAGTTTTATCTATCCGATTCTATATTTGAAGACGAAGCCAGCTGTGTTTAGTCAACGATGAGTTCTACATGTATAGTAAAGTGTAGTTAAATAATTCACCATCATTGCAGTGGCCATGGAAGTCTTTGAATCTAACACACGTCGAAAGTCAGAACAGACCAGTCTCATGTATAAATCTCTTTCATGCTTTATAAATAAGTTTCCAATATTTTTATAGTAATCGTAGCAATACATAAACAGAAAACCAATCATTCTTTAATATTACGATTAAAACCACAGTTTTCATACTGTGTATTTGTCGGTAGCATTTTGATAGATATCTAATAAGAGTGTTGGAGTATTAAAGTGCATATATGAGAATTTTCATTTTTTTTTTCTAAAAATCGGCTGTATTGAGACGATTCTAATGATATATAACACTCCTTCAACGGATGAAAACCGCGCGAGATATTTGGTTCCAAACATGAGTTTTTCAAAACATGGCTGGGAGAAAACAGTCTGAATACGAGTATGGTTGATGGCGTCAAATCGGGACAAGCTGTAATTTCGACTACAGTTGCTTACTGTACTTTACAATTGCGGACAAAATAACTTCACAGTGCGTTTTATTCAAGTCTTTCAACAAACCAGATAATGGCATAAACTCAGAGAATGGTATAACACTTCACAGGTTTAAGATTGGAGGCAAGAGCAGTCGATTCCCAATGTCGGTTTTGCTGGAAGAGTAGTTTTCCAGTACAGGATAAGCCCTATATCTCGTGTCTAGAAATGGATGGTATTAGAGTAACGTTCTACCCACCCGCATCTGCTCCACACAACGACCAAGAAGTGCATTCAGGGCGAGTGTTCCGAGTCACTGGTGCAGTGAGAAATCAACGAACCCGTTGTATATTGTAATTTAACGCATTTTTTCCACAAATATGGACCCTCGGTATAATAACTTTTTAGATATTTAGAAAGTATGAAGAAGAGTCAAATACAACTGAAAAATCCCAATCTTCCATACCCTTGAAATACATTCTACTCTTGAATATTTATATAATGAAAACAAAACAAGCAGTCTGATATCGTCCTGTCAAGCACCTTGTCAGCTGCATGTCTTCTCGCAGGGACCACTGATATTTTTCTCTTTACAGCTTTTACATAAATCTCTTACACTTCAGGATAATTGGGCCTTAATTGCCCTTTATAACATATTCATCTCTAGCCTCATCCATAGGCAACTCTGTATTTATCTCCGTTTCTGTAATTTCCAGAGTCTGTTTATGTTTTAGCTAATTTGCGCTCTGACAGGTAAAACACTTTTGCCATTGATAAATTATAATATTTATTGGCATATCAGGAATACAATTTTAATGATCTTCTAAACTGTAGCTTTATTCTATATATAGATACGAATACGCAGAAAAACCACAGTAAATAGCTGTATAAAAGCTCGAGAAAAAAGTCAGTGGTTCATGTAACGCGAGAATTATATGTCTAGTCTCTTCGGGTATCAAATATCAACACAACTATTAACCGTGTGTGCGATTGTAAGTGTGTATAATTATTATAATAGCAAGATACTTGCCAGCGACATTACCGACCAATAACTATGTCTACGAGAAAGACTTGATCAGACATCAGGAAAGCAAAGAAAGAATTCAAAGTATTATTTCCACACATGTACAGTGTTCAATTATGTCAAGTCTCTTTGCCTTATTACACAGCTTCATGTTTACCTAGAAAAGTGTCAACTGCAGGTTCACTTAATGAACGGCGTGTGCCATTGTAAGCATATATAATATCAACTAAAGATACTTGCCAGTGACATTAATACGGCCCAATAACTATGTCTGTGAACACACAAAACACATCCGAGACGAGAAAGCTAAGACTTGATCAGACATCAACACAGGCAGCTAACAAGATGTTCAACATAACGACACATGCTTGTTTTGTTTGCATTATATTTTCATGCTCAATGTATTTGGAAGGTTGAACTTGTGGTTTTTCAGCAGCACTTCTTTCTTTCTAAATATCTAAAAAAGTTATTTTACCGGGAGTTTGTGTTTGTTAAAATAATTGCATCAAAACATGCGTTGAATCCTCTAGTTGTCGCGCTTGACTCACAATTCAAAGATTCAAAGCTTTCTTTCGCGTTTGTCTGCAGTAAATATGGTGTGTAGAAGGTTTCTCTAAAATATCAGCCCTTATTATCCATGGGATATAGGGCTTCTCTTGTCTTGAAAACAATGTTTCCGAAGAAACCGGCCAGTTGAAATGCTTTACTAAATAAAGACCATACAGTGCACCATTATGTTTCTCAAGGAATGTTTAATAAAGAAAAGCAATCAACCCTTCAAAATGGAGAGTCCACCAGCTGATGCCAGGGCATTTTCCCACCTCCCAATTAAAGAAAGGCCCTGGGAACAAGGTTGTGGATGGACGGGTAAATTTTCCAAATATTGCAGTTTTGTAAAAGTTAGGAGGGTGACACACACGCCAATAAATACACACACTGTCACCCCCACTCTCGCTACAGACCTCAAGCAAGTGATCTAGCTGCATTAAGCCAAAATATGTTATATATTTAAAGATTTTAAGACCATTATCTTTCGCTCAAGTGTCCTCAAAATTAGTCAAAACGCAGAAAATTCCACTTAAGACAGGCAAAGTACAAAAATTTTCTAAACGGATTTGCCCCAAAACGAAAAAAAACAAACCCCTACAAATGTGTCATCACAAATGTGAAGGTGGGGTCATAAACCAAGGGGCGGATCTAGACTGTATCGTATGATACAGTCAGATTTTCACTTAATAATTTAATTAAATTAAAATAAATTAAAATTCGAATAATTACATTTCACAAGTAGCTTTTTCAGCAACATCATTTTCAAATTCTTTGATGTTAATGTACGCAATTTTTCAAAGCTTAAAATCAGTTCTGTTCTACAACCAGCGAGACTGCGAGATGAACTCGCAAAATGCTTGATTTTGGTCACGTTTTGCTACAGTTTCCATCTAAATATGATTACGGCGTGATGTGATTTAGCTTTATGCAACTCTACGAGTGGCAAGCGCCTCTAACTCACCATGGCGTTCAACAGTGTTCTACAACATGCAGCTGTTGTGTGTCTTGGATAATGGAACTAGTTATTCTCCGGAGGAAAAGGCGAGTAGATTACTCCCTCTTAAGTGTATTGTGAGAAGTGTCTTACAGCCAAATTTCTTGTGTCTAATTTTGCGAAGCTACAGTTCCCTCGCAGCCAGGAATCGCGCTCTTCAAATCAGCACCCAGTGAGGTATAAAGTTCATGAATAATAAATATTTTAGCTACTAATTTTATGCACTAAATTTGGAGTATGCTAATGAGAGCGACTGAGACTGTCCTTGACTTGTGTGTGTTGATTTACATTAAAATGAAGACTTACTCGAGTCGGCGTAAAACCAAGCCTGAGTGACAGTTGCTGTTCTGATATGCTTTTGAAAATATCATTAATTTAGTTGTATTAAATGTTGTCGTTAATTTTAAAACATCATGAACCTCTCTGTATACAGTATACTAGTGTCTGTGTCATCATCGTTTTGATCACAATGGCATTAACACATTTAGAATGTGCAATTCTGAGTATAATTATTTGCTAGTAATATTACAATGTCCAGGTAACCCACGCATTTAGAATGGGAATATAACTATTATTTATAAAAGTAGATGTCATCTGGGCTCATTATAGCCTAATTAATTTATAAAGTATGAAAGCTTGCCGATACAGGTATATTGACCTGTATATTGAGTATTAAATAATCTACAGTAAAATAAACAGTTTTTGTTGTTGACAATATTTATTACCAAACTTTTTATAATACAAGTTAACTTTAATTTGTCGTTTCTGGTTCTTTATATTCATGAAAAATTTAAGTTGCGCGTGCCGCTGTATTTTGTCTAAACATTCCCTCAGATTGCAGGAAATCGCATTTCCGGTGTCTTAATTTTCAAAATTTTCCGGGGGGGAATGCCCCTGGACCCCCCTAACTTTGGTGTCATCACAAATACGATACAGTCAGATTTTCTCCTAGATCCGCCCCTGTAAACCAATTTTGAACATGTCTCGAGCGGGGCCTAGAATGGAAAAAAAGGTTGGAAACTACTATTGTACGTGACTACATGTATATAAGTTCACCTTTTCTCCAAGTCCAAACTCTTTCTGAGCAGATCATCCACTACAAATATTGACACTTGGCTGTCTATTTCTTTTCATAATTCAAACAGTATGTAGGAACATACGTATATCTTCACGATTATCATCACTTCAAATATCATACACAATCCAACAGGGTTCTTCGACTTTCAAAGCAGCATTAAATAACCATTTAAAAGTATTAACACCAGAACTTCTACCGCTTTTCCATGCGGAGAAGAAGGTAGCTGAGTCAGCGATAGATCAGCGGCTTCACACAAGAGTTGGGTAGGTACTTCATGTTAGGGTACATATAGTGGTTATATATATATTTAATAGTATACGCTTATGACATATAGTGGTACTTACATTATGACATATAGTGGTACTTACATTATAGTTGTTACAACTTATACTTTATTCTTTCCATGCTTTATATACTTTACCTGCTTTATATGCTTTACCTGCTTTATATGCTTTATATGCTTTACCTGCTTTATATGCTTTATATGCTTTACCTGCTTTATATGCTTTATATGCTTTATATGCTTTATATGCTTTACCTGCTATATATGCTTTACCTGCTTTATATGCTTTACATGCTTTATATGCTTTATATGCTTTACCTGCTTTATATGCTTTACGTGCTTTATATGCTTTATATGCTTTAATTGCTTTATATGCTTTACCTGCTTTATATGATTTATATGCTTTACCTGCTTTATATGCTTTATACGCTTTACCTGCTTTATATGCTTTACCTGATTTATATGCTTTATATGCTTTACCTGCTTTATATGCTTTACCTGCTTTATATGCTTTATATGCTTTACCTGCTTTATATGCTTTATATGCTTTATATGCTTTACCTGCTTTATATGCTTTATATGCTTTATATGCTTTATATGCTTTATATGCTTTACCTGCTATATATGCTTTACCTGCTTTATATGCTTTACATGCTTTATATGCTTTATATGCTTTACCTGCTTTATATGCTTTACGTGCTTTATATGCTTTATATGCTTTAATTGCTTTATATGCTTTAACTGCTTTATATGATTTATATGCTTTACCTGCTTTATATGCTTTATACGCTTTACCTGCTTTATATGCTTTACCTGATTTATATGCTTTATATGCTTTACCTGCTTTATATGCTTTACCTGCTTTATATGCTTTATATGCTTTACCTGCTTTATATGCTTTACCTGCTTTATATGCTTTACCTCCTTTATATGCTTTACCTGCTTTATATGCTTTACCTGCTTTATATGCTTTATCTGCTTTACCTGCTTTATATGCTTTATATGCTTTACCTGCTTTACCTGCTTTACCTGCTTTATATGCTTTATATGCTTTATATGCTTTACCTGCTTTATATGCTTTACCTGCTTTATATGCTTTACCTGCTTTATACGCTTTATATGCTTTACCTGCTTTATATGCTTTATATGCTTTATATGCTTTACCTACTTTATATGCTTTATATGCTTTATATGCTTTATATGCTTTATATGCTTTATATGCTTTACGTGCTTTATATGCTTTACGTGCTTTATATGCTTTATATGCTTTACCTGCTTTATATGCTTTATATGCTTTACCTGCTTTATATGCTTTACCTGCTTTATATGCTTTATATGCTTTACCTGATTTATATGCTTTATATGCTTTACCTGCTTTATATGCTTTACCTGCTTTATATGCTATACCTGCTTTATATGCTTTACCTGCTTTATATGCTTTACCTGCTTTATATGCTTTATATGCTTTACCTGCTTTATATGCTTTACCTGCTTTATATGCTTTATATGCTTTACCTGCTTTACCTGCTTTATATGCTTTATATGCTTTACCTGCTTTATATGCTTTACCTGCTTTATATGCTTTATATGCTTTACCTGCTTTATCTGCTTTACCTGCTTTATATGCTTTACCTGCTTTATAGGCTTTATATGCTTTATATGCTTTATATGCTTTATATGCTTTACCTGCTTTATATGCTTTACTTGCTTTATATGCTTTACCTGCTTTATATGCTTTATATGCTTTACCTGCTTTACCTGCTTTACCTGCTTTATATGCTTTATATGCTTTATATGCTTTACCTGCTTTATATGCTTTACCTGCTTTATATGCTTTACCTGCTTTATATGCTTTATATGCTTTACCTGCTTTATATGCTTTATATGCTTTATATGCTTTATATGCTTTACCTGCTTTATATGCTTTATATGCTTTATATGCTTTACCTGCTTTACCTGCTTTATATGCTTTATATGCTTTATATGCTTTATATGCTTTATATGCTTTATCTGCTTTACCTGCTTTATATGATTTACCTGCTTTACCTGCTTTATATGCTTTATATGCTTTACCTGCTTTATATGATTTATATGCGTTACCTGCTTTATATGCTTTACCTGCTTTATATGCTTTATATGCTTTACCTGCTTTATCTGCTTTACCTCCTTTATATGCTTTACCTGCTTTACCTGCTTTATATGCTTTATATGCTTTACCTGCTTTGTATCCTTTATATGCTTTACCTGCTTTATATGCTTTACCTGCTTTATATGCTTTACCTGCTTTATATGCTTTATGCTTTATATGCTTTATATGCTTTACCTGCTTTATATGCTTTACCTGCTTTATATGCTTTATATGCTTTATATGCTTTACCTGCTTTATATGCTTTATATGCTTTATATGCTTTATATGCTTTACCTGCTTTATATGCTTTATATGCTTTATATGCTTTATATGCTTTATATGCTTTACCTGCTTTACCTGCTTTATATGCTTTATATGCTTTATATGCTTTATATGCTTTATATGCTTTATCTGCTTTACCTGCTTTATATGATTTACCTGCTTTACCTGCTTTATATGCTTTATATGCTTTACCTGCTTTATATGCTTTATATGCGTTACCTGCTTTATATGCTTTACCTGCTTTATATGCTTTATATGCTTTACCTGCTTTATCTGCTTTACCTCCTTTATATGCTTTACCTGCTTTACCTGCTTTATATGCTTTATATGCTTTACCTGCTTTGTATGCTTTATATGCTTTACCTGCTTTATATGCTTTACCTGCTTTATATGCTTTACCTGCTTTATATGCTTTACCTGCTTTACCTGCTTTATATGCTTTATATGCTTTACCTGCTTTGTATGCTTTATATGCTTTACCTGCTTTATATGCTTTACCTGCTTTATATGCTTTACCTGCTTTATATGCTTTACCTGCTTTATATGCTTTATCTGCTTTACCTGCTTTATATGCTTTACCTGCTTTATCTGCTTTACCTGCTTTATATGCTTTACCTGCTTTATATGCTTTACCTGCTTTATATGCTTTACCTGCTTTATATGCTTTACCTGCTTTACCTGCTTTATATGCTTTATATGCTTTACCTGCTTTGTATGCTTTATATGCTTTACCTGCTTTATATGCTTTACCTGCTTTATATGCTTTACCTGCTTTATATGCTTTACCTGCTTTATATGCTTTATCTGCTTTACCTGCTTTATATGCTTTACCTGCTTTATCTGCTTTACCTGCTTTATATGCTTTACCTGCTTTATATGCTTTATATGCTTTATATGCTTTACCTGCTTTATATGCTTTACTTGCTTTATATGCTTTACCTGCTTTATATGCTTTATATGCTTTACCTGCTTTACCTGCTTTATATGCTTTATATGCTTTATATGCTTTACCTGCTTTATATGCTTTACCTGCTTTATATGCTTTACCTGCTTTATATGCTTTATATGCTTTACCTGCTTTATATGCTTTATATGCTTTATATCCTTTATATGCTTTACCTGCTTTATATGCTTTATATGCTTTATATGCTTTACCTGCTTTACCTGCTTTATATGCTTTATATGCTTTATATGCTTTATATGCTTTATATGCTTTATATGCTTTACCTGCTTTATATGATTTACCTGCTTTACCTGCTTTATATGCTTTATATGCTTTACCTGCTTTATATGCTTTATATGCGTTACCTGCTTTATATGCTTTACCTGCTTTATATGCTTTACCTGCTTTATCTGCTTTACCTCCTTTATATGCTTTACCTGCTTTACCTGCTTTATATGCTTTATATGCTTTACCTGCTTTGTATGCTTTATATGCTTTACCTGCTTTATATGCTTTACCTGCTTTATATGCTTTACCTGCTTTATATGCTTTACCTGCTTTATATGCTTTATCTGCTTTACCTGCTTTATATGCTTTACCTGCTTTACCTGCTTTATATGCTTTACCTGCTTTATATGCTTTATATGCTTTATATGCTTTATATGCTTTATATGCTTTATATGCTTTACCTGCTTTATATGCTTTACCTGCTTTTTATATGCTTTACCTGCTTTATATGCTTTATCTGCTTTACCTGCTTTATATGCTTTACCTGCTTTACCTGCTTTATATGCTTTATATGCTTTATATGCTTTACCTGCTTTATATGCTTTACCTGCTTTATATGCTTTACCTGCTTTATATGCTTTATATGCTTTACCTGCTTTATATGCTTTATATGCTTTATATGCTTTATATGCTTTATATGCTTTACCTGCTTTATATGCTTTATATGCTTTATATGCTTTATATGCTTTACCTGCTTTATATGCTTTACGTGCTTTATATGCTTTATGTGCTTTACCTGCTTTACCTGCTTTATATGCTTTATATGCTTTACCTGCTTTATATGCTTTACCTGCTTTACCTGCTTTATATGCTTTACCTGCTTTATATGCTTTATATGCTTTATATTCTCTACCTGCTTTATATGCTTTACCTGCTTTATATGCTTTATATGCTTTATATTCTCTACCTGCTTTATATGCTTTACCTGCTTTATATGCTTTATATGCTTTACCTGCTTTATATGCTTTATATGCTTTATATGCTTTACATGCTTTATATGCTTTATATGCTTTATATGCTTTATATGCTTTATATGCTTTATATGCTTTACATGCTTTATATGCTTTATATGCTTTACCTGCTTTGTATGCTTTGTATGCTTTATACGCTTTACCTGCTTTATATGCTTTATGCTTTATACGCTTTATACGCTTTATACGCTTTACCTGCTTTATATGCTTTATATGCTTTATATGCTTTATATGCTTTACATGCTTTATATGCTTTATATGCTTCATATGCTTTACCTGCTTTACTTGCTTTACCTGCTTTATATGCTTTATATTCTCTACCTGCTTTATATGCTTTATATGCTTTACCTGCTTTATATGCTTTATATGCTGTACCTGCTTTATATGCTTTATATGCTTTATATGCTTTACCTGCTTTATATGCTTTACCTGCTTTATATGCTTTACCTGCTTTATATGCTTTATATACTTTATATGCCTTATCTGCTTTATATGCTTTATATATCAGGCTTTATCATGCTTGTTGTGCTTTATGTGATAGTTCAAACACAAGGAAGAGCATTTCATCCGATATCCAAACACCTCTAAGTTGGTTAAAAAACTTGGCCTAAGGCCTCGTTTTTCAACCCACTTCTTGGGTTTGGTTATCGGATGAAACACTCTTTCGAGTGTTTGATATGTTGCTTCTCAGACGAATCAGTGTTTAAAGAGAAAATCAAGGTAAAAGTTGGCTTAATTTATGTAATAAGTGATATTGGGCATTTCACTCGATTACATAGCATGTTCTAAGGATTTTTGGGTGAAGGAAAATTCGAGTGTAGAATATCTACATTTTAAGACCAAACCGGATCCAGTTGCGAAAAATGCAACTACACAGGCCTTCCGGCAGGAATTGAACCCACGACCTTGCGATTCTAGTGCAATGCTCTGACCACTGAGCCACGGAGGGCGTTGCCGAGAGCTTGATCGCGAGTTCTGTATATATAATAAGGTGGTAATGCCAGGAGAGAATTGGGTATATTATAAGTGATATTGGGCATTTCACTCGATTACATAGCATGTTCTAAGGATTTTTGGGTGAAGGAAAATTCGAGTGTAGAATATATACATTTTAAGACCAAACCGGTTATGTAAGTTGCTTCCTCCGATATCCAAACCTCCATGATACGTAATTCATAATTCTCAAACTCATTAGTAATTCATAACATAAAAACAAAGGAAATCAGTACCGAGAATGGAGGTTTGGATATCCGAGGAAGCAACTTACATAAATTAAGCCAACTTTCACCTTGATTTTCTCTTTGAACACTGATTCGTCTGAGAAGCAACATATCAAACACTCGAAAGAGTGTTTCATCCGATAACCAAACCCAAGAAGTGGGTTGAAAAACGAGGCCTTAGGTCAAGTTTTTTAACCAACTTAGAGGTGTTTGGATATCGGATGAAATGTTCTTCCTCGTGTTTGAACTATCACATAAAGCACAAGCATGAAAAAGCCTGATATATAAAGCAGATAAAGCGTATAAAGCACGTAAAGCATATAAAGCATATAAAGCATATAAAGCAGGTAAAGCATATAAAGCATATAAAGCATATAAAGCATATAAAGCATATAAAGCATATAAAGCATATAAAGCATATAAAGCATATAAAGCATATAAAGCATATAAAGCATATAAAGCATATAAAGCAGGTAAAGCAGGTAAAGCATATAAAGCATATAAAGCAGGTAAAGCATATAAAGCAGGTGAAGCATATAAAGCATATAAAAGCATATAAAGCAGGTAAAACATATAAAGCATATAAAGCATATAAAGCAGGTAAAGCATATAAAGCATATAAAGCATATAAAGCATATAAAGCATATAAAGCATATAAAGCATATAAAGCATATAAAGCATATAAAGCATATTAAGCATATAAAGCAGGTAAAGCAGGTAAAGCAGGTAAAGCAGGTAAAGCAGGTAAAGCATATAAAGCATATAAAGCAGGTAAAGCATATAAAGCATATAAAGCAGGTAAAGCATATAAAGCATATAAAGCAGGTAAAGCATATAAAGCAGGTAAAGCAGGTAAAGCATATAAAGCATATAAAGCAGGTAAAGCATATAAAGCATATAAAGCATATAAAGCAGGTAAAGCATATAAAGCATATAAAGTTTATAAAGCATATAAAGCAAAAAAAGCAGGTAAAGCATATAGAGCATATAAAGCATATAAAGCAGGTAAAGCATATAAAGCAGGTAAAGCATATAAAGCAGGTAAAGCATATAAAGCAGGTAAAGCATATAAAGCAGGTAAAGCATATAAAGCATATAAAGCAGGTAAGCAGGTAAAGCATATAAAGCATATAAAGCATATAAAGCAGGTAAAGCATATAAAGCAGGTAAAGCATATAAAGCAGGTAAAGCAGGTAAAGCAGGTAAAGCATATAAAGCATATAAAGCAGGTAAAGCATATAAAGCATATAAAGCATATAAAGCATATAAAGCATATAAAGCATATAAAAATAAAGCAGGTATAAAGCATATAAAGCATATAAAGCATATAAAGCGTAAAGCATATAAAGCAGAGCATATAAAGCATATAAAGCATAAAGCATATAAAGCAGGTAAAGCATATAAAGCAGGTAAAGCAATATAAAGCAGGTAAATATAAACATATAAAGCATATAAAGCATATAAAGCATATAAAGCATATAAAGCATATAAAGCATATAAAAGCATATAAAGCATATAAAGCATATAAAGCATATAAAGCATATAAAGCAGGTAAAGCATATAAAGCAGGTAAAGCATATAAAGCATATAAGGTAAAGCATATAAAGCATATAAAGCATATAAAGCATATAAAGCATATAAAGCATATTAAGCATATAAAGCAGGTAAAGCAGGTAAAGCAGGTAAAGCATATAAAGCATATAAAGCAGGTAAGCAGGTAAAGCATATAAAGCATATAAAGCATATAAAGCAGGTAAAGTAAAGCATATAAAGCAGGTAAAGCATATAAAGCAGGTAAAGCAGGTAAAGCAGGTAAAGCATATAAAGCATATAAAGCAGGTAAAGCATATAAAGCATATAAGCATATAAAGCAGGTAAAGCATATAAAGCATATAAAGCGTATAAAGCATATAAAGCATATAAAGCAGGTAAAGCATATAAAGCATATAAAGCATATAAAGCATATAAAGCATATAAAGCAGGTAAAGCATATAAAGCAGGTAAAGCATATAAAGCAGGTAAAGCATATAAAGCATATAAAGCATATAAAGCATATAAAGCATATAAAGCATATAAAGCATATAAAGCAGGTAAAGCATATAAAGCAGGTAAAGCATATAAAGCAGGTAAAGCATATAAAGCATATAAAGCATATAAAGCATATAAAGCAGGTAAAGCATATAAAGCAGGTAAAGCATATAAAGCAGGTAAAGCATATAAAGCATATAAAGCAGGTAAAGCATATAAAGCAGGTAAAGCATATAAAGCATATAAAGCATATAAAGTAGGTAAAGCATATAAAGCATATAAAGCAGGTAAAGCATATAAAGCATATAAAGCATATAAAGCATATAAAGCAGGTAAAGCAGGTAAAGCATATATAAAGCAGATAAAGCATATAAAGCAGGTAAAGCATATAAAGCAGGTAAAGCATATAAAGCAGGTAAAACATATAAAGCAGATAAAGCATATAAAGCAGGTAAAGCATATAAAGCACGTAACGCATATAAAGCAGATAAAGCATATAAAGCAGGTAAAGCATATAAAGCAGATAAAGCATATAAAGCAGGTAAAGCATATAAAGCAGGTAAAGCATATAAAGCAGGTAAAGCATATAAAGCAGGTAAAGCATATAAAGCAGGTAAAGCATATAAAGCAGGTAAAGCATATAAAGCAGGTAAAGCATATAAAGCAGGTAAAGCATATAAAGCAGGTAAAGCATATAAAGCAGGTAAAGCATATAAAGCAGGTAAAGCATATAAAGCAGGTAAAGCATATAAAGCATATAAAGCATATAAAGCATATAAAGCATATAAAGCATATAAAGCAGGTAAAGCATATAAAGCAGGTAAAGCATATAAAGCATATAAAGCATATAAAGCATATAAAGCATATAAAGCATATAAAGCATATAAAGCAGGTAAAGCATATAAAGCAGGTAAAGCATATAAAGCATATAAAGCATATAAAGCAGGTAAAGCATATAAAGCAGGTAAAGCATATAAAGCAGGTAAAGCATATAAAGCATATAAAGCAGGTAAAGCATATAAAGCAGGTAAAGCATATAAAGCAGGTAAAGCATATAAAGCATATAAAGCAGGTAAAGCATATAAAGCAGGTAAAGCATATAAAGCATATAAAGCAGGTAAAGCATATAAAGCATATAAAGCATATAAAGCAGGTAAAGCATATAAAGCAGGTAAAGCATATAAAGCATATAAAGCATATAAAGCAGGTAAAGCATATAAAGCAGGTAAAGCATATAAAGCAGGTAAAGCATATAAAGCATATAAAGCAGGTAAAGCATATAAAGCAGGTAAAGCATATAAAGCAGGTAAAGCATATAAAGCATATAAAGCAGGTAAAGCATATAAAGCAGGTAAAGCATATAAAGCATATAAAGCAGGTAAAGCATATAAAGCATATAAAGCAGGTAAAGCATATAAAGCAGGTAAAGCAGATAAAGCATATAAAGCAGGTAAAGCATATAAAGCAGGTAAAGCATATAAAGCATATAAAGCAGGTAAAGCATATAAAGGAGGTAAAGCATATAAAGCATATAAAGCATATAAAGCAGGTAAAGCATATAAAGCAGGTAAAGCATATAAAGCAGGTAAAGCATATAAAGCATATAAAGCATATAAAGCAGGTAAAGCATATAAAGCAGGTAAAGCATATAAAGCAGGTAAAGCATATAAAGCATATAAAGCAGGTAAAGCATATAAAGCAGGTAAAGCATATAAAGCAGGTAAAGCATATAAAGCATATAAAGCAGGTAAAGCATATAAAGCAGGTAAAGCATATAAAGCAGGTAAAGCATATAAAGCAGGTAAAGCATATAAAGCATATAAAGCAGGTAAAGCATATAAAGCATATAAAGCAGGTAAAGCAGGTAAAGCATATAAAGCAGGTAAAGCAGATAAAGCATATAAAGGAGGTAAAGCATATAAAGCAGGTAAAGCATATAAAGCATATAAAGCAGGTAAAGCATATAAAGCAGGTAAAGCATATAAAGCATATAAAGCATATAAAGCATATAAAGCAGGTAAAGCATATAAAGCAGGTAAAGCATATAAAGCAGGTAAAGCATATAAAGCATATAAAGCAGGTAAAGCATATAAAGCAGGTAAAGCATATAAAGCATATAAAGCAGGTAAAGCATATAAAGCAGGTAAAGCATATAAAGCATATAAAGCAGGTAAAGCATATAAAGCATATAAAGCAGGTAAAGCAGGTAAAGCATATAAAGCAGGTAAAGCAGATAAAGCATATAAAGCAGGTAAAGCATATAGAGCAGGTAAAGCATATAAAGCATATAAAGCAGGTAAAGCATATAAAGCAGGTAAAGCATATAAAGCATATAAATCAGGTAAAGCATATAAAGCATATAAAGCAGGTAAAGCATATAAAGCAGGTAAAGCATATAAAGCATATAAAGCAGGTAAAGCATATAAAGCATATAAAGCAGGTAAAGCATATAAAGCAGGTAAAGCATATAAAGCATATAAAGCAGATAAAGCAGGTAAAGCATATAAAGCAGGTAAAGTAGATAAAGCATGGAAAGAATAAAGTATAAGTTGTAACAACTATAATGTAAGTACCACTATATGTCATAATGTAAGTACCACTATATGTCATAAGCGTATACTATTAAATATATATATAACCACTATATGTACCCTAACATGAAGTACCAACCAAGAGTTGATCAAAATAAAATCACATACTCCAGGGGGAGAGTATACTTTGAAAACAGTATTCGCTGAAACTCGCATAAGAATTGTGTAAATCTGCTAGTGGGTCTTGTTATAGTATATTAAGTTTAGTAGTAAACGTGGTTACTGATCATAGGAAGGGGAGAGTTCTTACTGTGGAGGGAGAGTGTTACTTGGGAAGGTGTAAATTTTTTTTTTGGGGGGGTGGGGTGGGGTGGGGCGGTTACTTTCTAGGGGTTACTTTAAAAGGGATCACCGGATTACTTCAGAAGAACGTTTACTTTTAAAATTTTGCAGTACTTAGATATGCACTTAATTTAAGAGTTAGGTGCACTTTAAAAAAGAGTAAATAGGAAGATTTTTTCTAGACGTAACATCCCAACAATGTAATACAATGTGGTATTGTGTGGATACTATTTTTAAGTTTAATCACCTTTTATTGTTTCAGGAAAAACAATATTTCTTTAATTAACACAATGCGTGTTCTACTTTAATTTTAGTGATGTTTTAAAAGACGTTGACAGTTTAACCAAAGTAAAAGACTTCTACTTCAGATGGAGTAAAATAATAACTGCCAGCCAAGAGAGCTTTGCTGTTGCTGTTGCCATAGCTGTAGCCAGATGGAGGTTGGTATGTGTAACCAAAATTTGTGAAAGAGCTTGTTGACGAGTGAGCGTTGTTGGGGATGTAGAGATCAGTACCGTATCCAAAGCGAGGTCCATAACCAGAACCGTCGTAAATTGCGCGATGACTGTTTTGGTAGACTGGAGCTTTAAATGGCTTCAAATTGTCTTTATTTTGGAGGGAGAAAAGAAACGCATTCGAGCTTGATTTAAAACCACCTGATCCTAAAAACAAAAGAAAATAACAAATAGTTTCAAACTGTTTTCAAATACTAATATTAAAGGAGGTTATGTCACGCTATTTTTAGCCTCCATTGCCTTATGTTGAAATTCTGAACTGCAAACTTCAAAATTAAAGCTGTACATTAATTCAATTATAAAATATGAGTTACCCAACAACTATGGAAGATTTTTGAATCTTTAAGACCAAGTTTTTACACAAATTAGGCCAAACTTTGGTTACTCCCAGGCCAACAGAAATCAAGATGTCACATTTGCAATACCCTTCAATCTCGCCTAATTTTGATTACCTGTATTTCTTTGCAGGTTTCTAGTATCTTATATAATATATATCCGTTATTACAAAATTTTGTACAATTTAGGTTTCTGTAAGAAATGCTAAAAATAGTCTGAGCCCCTTTAGATTATTGAAATATTTTTACAAATCAAACGTTGAACAATAATACTCTTATACTAAACAATAAAATTAGGAACTACTTAACGGCGAGCGAGGTCATTACGGTAAAATATCAAACTGAGGTGTTGTGGTCTAGATTGAGCGATAGGGAGGTAAATACGCTCAACGCCGAGATTTGATACTTCACAAAGGACCAAACGGCCGAGGTTATTAAGTAGGTTATTATATGGTTCTTGTTACTCAAAAATCGATCAATCATGCTGTATTTTCTGGTCTCCGCTTCCTTTAACTTCGTCAAAATGCAGAACTAGGATTCTGCTGTTTATTTTCGTCTCAATATTAAAATTTACTTTTAGAATGTTAGTAGTCAGCTATTTCAAATATTTTATTGTTTTGAGGTAATAAAAGAATTTTAAGTTGTGTTTTTTTAGGATTTTGTTGCTTGTTTTCAATCGTAAGGCGTTACCAATTCACGTCAGCAACCA
This sequence comes from Corallium rubrum, assembly GCA_964035015.1. Taxonomy (NCBI): domain Eukaryota; kingdom Metazoa; phylum Cnidaria; class Anthozoa; order Scleralcyonacea; family Coralliidae; genus Corallium; species Corallium rubrum. The sequence goes on along the minus strand of OZ036007.1, from coordinate 1,329,480 downwards.
ATCACGGCGCACGATTTCAACGGAAGTAACCTGTGCCATACAAAATCCCTTTTCAATATCCTTTTTTTTTTATCCTTTTATCCAACAACTCTGACGTACGTCTTAAATGACCCATTACCGCAGTAAGGTTTTTAGACCACTGTGATCTTTGGAGCATCCCGAGAAAGAAATACAATGTTTACTAATTGACAGAGCGTGAGGTCTGTACTACCACTAGTGTCATGTTGCACGGGAGTTTTTATAGACGTACCAAAATAGGTGAATACTTACGGTAAAGTGGGACAATTCAATTTTATGGTAGAACTGTAGTTTAAAACATAATTAAACAATTTGCGAATGTTGGACATGCTAAAATTACTTGAGTGATTAATCCAACAGCATTTTCCATAGGCATTGTAGTCAAATAAATTTCGAAGAGAAATATTACCGAAAAAAGGTGAGCCCTCAGTGTTTTGACTAGCGCGGCGAAGGAACTTCAAGTAGTGTAACTAAAATGCCTCCTGGCTTCCACGCTGTCAAACAAGGGTTGTTTTTTGATAAATATTACGTAAATAATAACAACCACTTGAAATTAGTTGTCTATCAACTGATTTAACTGTTTAGCATACTTAATCTCATCTATCTCGTGTATAAAACTGTTTTAAGTGCCTATAATATAGAGGGGGACATTGGGATTTTCGCTATTGCGGTAACAGTGCTGTTTTTCATACTGCGTATTTCGGTAGTTTTGCAGCTTCGTTGGGGTATTTTGTTTCATCCATTCAAGCAGTTTTGGTATTCCTTTAATTTTTGACGCTACTGGTTTTTTTTACGATTTATTTTTGGCGGTATTGCGGTTCAGAGTACCAATGTTACCTTCATAATAGTGCGCCGTTCCTCTGCTTATTCACAAAGCTCGGTTTTCGTATAAGGTCGTCTCTATATTTTTATGCAGTGATCTAAAATTAAAACTGAACAGTCCGAACAATCATTCAAAGCTATATTCTATTTTTAAATAATGCTTAGTGCTCAAGTTGATTGCGTGTAGCTTCTCGACTCGAAAGGACAACTTTTGTGCAAATAGTTAAATGATACGATGTCGTTTCTACCAAGCGCATAACTTTGCGCGCGTGAATTTTGCAAATTGAATAGGTAGAACTCCGGTCTTTTTTGTTCCAGTAAATAATGAATGGGGTGTGAGACATGTTTCGGCTCCATCTCAGTTGAAGCCGCAACACTACGAACGATTTTTGGATGCACAATTGCAAGTGATAGAATAATTTTAAAATGTAGAGCGCGGTCCGTAAAAATCGCACATGGAGCACCACCCGTAAAAATCTCTGACGTGCAGCACGGTCTGTTAAAATTTTACGAGAAGCAGGGTCGACTTAAAAATCGCACGGCGGCTTGTAAAATCGGCACATGAAACACAGGTGAAAATCGCATGTGGAGGTTGCAAAGACGACGCGACAGCTGTTAAAGTTGCACAAAAAGTTCTGAAAAATCTAATTGGTTCGTATAGGGCTTCTGTGGATATCTTTTGAGAAACGAGTACAAAACCTATTTTTAATATTGTTTAGCCTAGTACCCTGCATAGTGACAAATGATATGTTTGCCAAAGTTTGTCGCATTATCTAGCCGCCATACCGTGCTCCAGAACGTCGACAGTTTGATAAAAAAGTTGCGTCGCGGTGTTCGCGCGTTATAATGCAAGGAAATCGCTTGTGCGGGAACCGCATATTAACTGGAAAACAAAATATTCAGTTTACACTTTTCAGCCGCCATTTTCGAATAAGTATACGCTGGCTATACAATGATAACAACGACATCTGGAAAAGTTAGCAATCGCTCTGATGGTCTTGTGGCCCGAGTCAATATGTCGACCTCCGTTATATGATCACCCAGACTAGCCTTCTTCGCAGACGTTCTTCAAGTCATCGGTACGACCCTAAGATTTTAAGAGAACGTCTGCAAAGGAGGCTAGGATATAGATCTGACTCTTTTGGAATCTTATCGGATTGCAACAGTCTCGAACACGCAGATTGCTTTGACTCTCCTAGATGAATTTTCATATAATATTGTGGCTATCACTGAAACACTGTTAAAATTTGCTGTGATTAAAGCGTTATTAAATTAAATTAAACTGCCTACTAGACCTGTTAAATATTCCGTTATGTTGCTGTATCGGTTATAACTCTTGAGTCCAGTGATTAAACTAACTAATAAACCCTTCTGATCATTCATCTAATGGTGCATGAATATCCTGTAGTGACTGGTGAGTTATCGGAGTTGGTTACGGGAGGTACTTTTCAATACGCTAATTCAAATATCAAACACAATATCTTATCAAGGTAAAAATTATTTTATTCAAAGTATTTTGTATTATAGAATTTACTGTTCAAATCAGGAAATTGGGCAGTTCGAAGTTAGGGAGGAAGGGTGGGAGACTTGTCTTTAGGGGGTGCGACCCAAACCGCATAAACGCGAATATCGAATTATTGAAAATTAATGGAATACCGTAATTACCTAAATGCTGTGCGTAAGCTGCGCAATTACCGAAACACTGTATAAAAAACACCATAAAACCACAATACAGCAAATCCCAAGGGCCCCCTCGGTTAACAAAATTAAGTAAGGCTACTTGAAGTACTCAGCTAATATTGGGTGTGTTGACCGAAAACTCGCGGGCTCATTCCTTTTTCATGCAGAAGGACAGAGCCGGAGTGGCCCAGAGTCAATCACTGGACGAAAAAGTGGGGCAAAAAATGGAGGGCATGAGGAATTTTTGGACATCAGTTTCAGACACTACGCGGTCATCTTTGAAGTCAGTGTTAGTCTTTTTCGGCCGAACCACCGCAGCTCAAACTGCACCCTCCTGCACGCGAGCAGTGGTGTGTTCCTTTTTTCATTTACTTTCCGGGGGCCGCGTATGTTAACCGTTGGCACAAATTCAAATCGAATATCACTATATAAAATGCATGAAATATTTAATTTCTGTTTATTGATCCTTGCGTCTTTCTGACATCCGAGTCGAGTTTCAACTATATTTCGACGAGTTCCTCTCACTGTCAATTATAACCTCTATACTAAAAATTAGTAAAGAGTGGTAACTTTCGTAGAGCATATCAGACGATCAGATCTCCGTAGAATACACATGCAAGAACCGCTCGATCTCACCAAAATTGCTATCAGTAGATTCGTGAAGAACTTGGCTTTCCGTTCTTTGCAGCTCGCCATACAAACCGGCTTTGGCTTCAAAAAAGCCCTCGCCGTTGCATATGAACGTTTCTCGAGCTGCGGAGATGAACGTTTGGGTCGAAAGAGCAATGAACCGAAAGCCAAGTTCTTGACAAATGTACTGATGACAATTTTGGTGAGTTCGAGCGGTTTTTGTAGATTTTACGGAGCTTCAAATGAGGGCTGTCTGTATTATTATTAGAGAGCTTAAGCAAATACAACCCGAACTTCAACGACAACGTCCTTAATACAATATAAAATCTCACACAACGAAGAAGATTAATAATTTTTAGTCCCAAGAGTAACTTAAACGCCGTTCCCGTTCCACATACAAAGATCACTTTTTCGTTCAGATCATTTTCACGTCTTTAGGACAACGTTAACTCGTGGAACGGCGAAATCCGTAGTCGAGTTTGACTTCAAACTATGCAACGAAATCATTTTAGAACTCTATATTGGATGTCGAAAAACATAATGCAAGTATTCAATACTATACGTAAATGATTTGTGGTTTCTGGTAGATACTGAACTCTGCCCGTGGTTCGGCCGCGAGAAAATAGGAGACGAGCCCGGTAAGCGAGATCTCACTGTGTAGTTATTTTCCTGTTAAAAATTCTTCTGCGTTTATATGGCCAAGCGGGCTAGAATGGTTAGCGAGATCTCACTTGAAAGAGGCGAGATCTCGGTAAGCGGGATGAAAATTTCCCATGTAAACAGTCGCTAACCGGGCAATTTTTCAAAGGATGCAGACGCCATCTATTGTCGTTATAAAGTTATCCCAGTAGGCGGGATGAAATTCGCTCATATAAACACGAGCCAGAAAGCGGGCTGGCTCGCCTCCAGCCCCTAAGACTGACATCTAATGCATCTATCAATGTTAGTCCCGAGGGGGGGGGGGGGGGGGGCAAGGGGTGGTGCTTTGATCAAAACACATGTCCCCAGGGTCGAGATTTTGACACTGAATTCTCCCCGAGGGTGGGGTACTTTGGTCAATTTTGATTGTAGCCAAGGAAGACTGGGCATGAGTTTGTTTCTGCCAGCTTTCGTTCTGCTGTCAAAATGGAGTCGTCACAAGAGCCTGAGGTAATTTAAGCATATCCAACACCTTATTAAGTTTAATATATGCATCTGTTGATATTTATCAGTGTATCAGTGATGAAATATCTATAATTTCTTATCTTTTGATTGTTTTTTGCAAAATATTACTGTAAAAACTCGTTGATCCTTTGAGATGTTGTTTGTTGACAAATTCTGTAGTCTGTAGAGAAATATATCATCTCACTTTTGGTTTATACGTATATTTACTTGTCATATAGCATAGCTAATAGGGTGGGGAATTTGATAAATTTTGACGTGGAATTTTGTCCCAAGGAGTGGCATTTGAAATTTTTTAACGATAAAATGTCAAATCCCGGCCCTTTGCCCGACCCCCCCCCCCCCCCTCCCTCGGGACTAACATTGATAGGTGCATAAGATGACCGCGTTGGGGCCTAGAACTGACGTCCAAAAATTCCCCATTGCCGCCATATTTTGCCTCCCTTTTTTATTGGCATGCAGTCAGCCTTCCAGGTATATATAGAGTTCACTGGAGTGGCCAAGCAAAACATTGTTGGCTGGAGACCACAAATAATATCAACACGTCCAACATTCAGAAATAAGTTATTTAGACTTCCAACTATAGTTTTACGACAAAATTGATAATTGTCCCACGCTACCGTAAGTTTTCATGCATCTAGGAGACAAATTTGTCATTCAACGTGGCGGCCAAAAATAGAATGCACTTAGGCAACGCAAAACGTTATAATTCCCGCTGAAACTTGACATGAACAATGACAAAAAGTGTACATGTTTCAGTACATGTTAAAGTTACTCATTTCTTGTTCTTTCAGTGAAAAAAGATGATTTTGAGAGAAATTTGTCATTTGACCAGATAAAATGACATTTTGAAAACTAAACAAAAATTTACTTTAAACATCACAGCAGTTGCCTTTGTTATAAATCAATAAGTGCTATTTCAGCATAGACTGACGTCACGTGACCTCTAAGTTTAAGGGTGCGTTTACACTATTACGGTACGGCAACCGATCCAGATAAAATAGGCATACCGTAGCGAAATTTACCTCTGTTACATTATAATAAACAACGCGTAGGACTCCTATTTACTGTAGCATAATGATTTGCATCCGGAGTGCTATGTGTATAGTGACTACGCAACGCCAAACCACTCCGGAACAGTGTAACCACAACAAAGAAACGTTGAGATTTTTGAGCGGAAGTCTTTCTGTATCGTAATAGTGTAAACGAGGCCTAAGTGGCCTATAAAACCGTTTGTTAAAAGTCTATAACTTTGTTAAGGTGGTCTTGCGCATTAGCTCATTTGCATATCACATTGAAAAATATTGAAAAAATATAATTTTCTTTTCTATATAGACCGATCGCAAATCCGGCAATTTCACTCACTTTAGCGTACTTTCTCGCAAACATCTCAAGGGCAGTGGGTTCGCGTCTGATTTCTGATTGGCGTCACAATATGTCTTTCACGATTCAGCGCGAAAGTGCTGTAAAATAAGTATGAACGTATAAAAGAAACCTCTTCGTTTGTTGCTCTTAAAAAGCAGTTTGTCTTGAACCTTCATGATCTTTTGTTAGAATCTTATAGACGAGCAAGAGCAATCCAGTCCCCACAGTCAAGGGACTCTGAAAACGAGAATGTATTTTCCGCTAGTCCTCTCTCGATTATTCTCTTCTGTGACGTCACCAAGATAAATTATCGAGAAAAAAGAGGACTTGGAACTAGTCTGATATTTTCCTGTGCCATAAACCCCGAATACGAACAACACCACTTTAATACACCTATCGCAAAAAAAACACCCAATCCCGCGATACTTAAGTTTCATTACCTAAGTTCCTTCAGTAAGTTGGTACAAACCATACTACTGTTAACTAAGTTTATCTTCAAGGCATAGGCGTAGAGTATGTGGGGCTGAGGGGCTTTAGCCCCCGGAGAAATCCAAATGGGGGCCGAGCCCCCCCCCCCCCCCCCCTCGAAATTTTGCAGCAACTGACTCATCAATCACCATTCACAAATTATAGGTTACTCGTTAGGCTAAAGTAACTGTTACAGCCTCATTCTTATCAGCCAAAAGCACCCAGTGATAAGTCAACCCAGTAAACACAACATCGAAAAATTGTTGAAATGTGTTGTGTTTTAACTAGTTTTTATGACATTTCATGACCTTCAGTGTTCTTAAAAATCACCCCTCAGAATGCAGGAAATGGCATTTCCAAGACTCTAAATTTCAAAAATTTCCTGGGGGGCATGCCCCGGTCCCCACGAGAAAATTCTTAGGAAGGCCCTGTTCAGCACTTCAGCCCCCCTAGACGAAAACAAAACTCTACGCCTATGCTTCAAAGAAAATGTACTTAATATTTAATAGTGCTGCCACACATCAACACATGACCGGGATGCCTGTGGTAGTTCCCTTCCTACAATATTTGGCCAGTATGCAATGGCAGGAAAAATTCAAAGGCTTCAGCTCCTTCTTTCACTCGAAATATAATCGTCTTCGTATACAATTAAAATAAAGACAGGGAAAAAGCAGACAGGAAGTAGCGTACTGATTCGTCTGGGGGGCAGTAAAAACGGTTTCTTTGTTTACTCTGTGCGCCTGATTTCTTATTGGTCACTTGAGAACTCGTTAAGAAAGGGCGGCAAGCAAATTTCAATGGGATACGTGCAGGCTCTCTTTCCCGCCTCGCACCCCAGAGAAGCTGTTCGTAGGCTAGTGATGGTGCTCACGATCGAGAATCCCATAGAGAATCGGCCATTTTCATGGGGTAGTTCGCAGGCCGCGTTCGTGCTGGCTCACGTGAGTTGTCGGCCGAGCTTGATGAAATTTACTAAATTCTAAACACACATACACGCGCGCGCGCGCGCGCGAAACAATAACAAGTGAACTGTTCATATATAGCCAAAAACAAAATCAAGACAAAGAAAAAATCAATCAGAGTTATCCGATAGTTGAGATATTTATTCACCCTCCATAGTTGATGGGGTTTGTTTTATGTCAACTCGTCACTTCGTCAGTCGTCAAGTATACTTTCCACGACTGATTCGAACTTTAAAATCCGTTTTAAAGGTCAATTGGGTACACACATTCATCTGCCAAAAATGACAACCCGACTTCTTTTGGGGGTGGTAATTAACGGCCAACAAACGACAGATTTTAGTGATTTAACATAGAAAGGATATTAGATCGCACCTGTTCTTCGTCTAATTTTGCCGCCATATTTGATTTCAAGTCAGCAAATGCTTGATACCAATTTATTCATCTGCGCCAGCCTCGCTTGGTCTCGCGTGTATTTCGATGACGTTTACACGCAAGATATTCGTTCTACGCATGAGTACCTAATCCAGGTCAGACTATTCTCTGGCCTGAATTAGATCCCAGTCGACAGCCGCAATTTCCGATCGTGACACAGGTCGACCTCGCATCCAAAATTAAGGATTATCCTTAATTGTCAACTCGCCTAGAATTAAGGATAATCCTTAATTTTTAATGAAAACTCATCCCCCATACCCCAACCCCTAACCACAACCCCCGGGTAGCCCTAAACATAACCAAAAAGCCCCGGACCTAAACCTTGTCACAACCCTCCGGAAAAATGACCCACCTCTCAAACGCCGACCACAACACCCCTCTAGGATTTTTACCTTTATGTGTTCAAGTTTAGCATCCCGCTTGTGGGACAGATAAATTAAGGCCATGTCTTAATTGTAGCCCTATTTTACAATTAAGATATACACTTACTTTTGGTAAGAGATCGTGTTGCAGGACAACATTATCCTGCGCCAGGAAGGAGAGCTTGGACTTAGGCTCGGAGGAGCTGGCTTGGGGTCAAATTCGGAGACATTTTTGGGGCCAAAAACGTTTTCGACCAGTATTTTAAAGCGTCAAGGCCCGCCCGTCGTTGAAAATGAAAAACCTTGAGCCAGTTGTTTAAAACCCATTTAACTACCTTTTTAAACAAGCGGTCCCTGTAAACCAGGGAGGGTAAACATGTCCGAAACATGCTTCAGATATTTCAAAGAAAAAAAAAGGAGACAGATAAAGCTTTTGGCAAAATCATAGGCAAAATACAGGTAAAATACCTCGTAGAGACATTACCGCCAAAAACTCTGTCTCTTTCCCAGTTTTTACTAATTGCTAAAATGTCTGTCCAGTAACATTTCTAAGGAAGCCTTTCTCTGCATCCAGTTTTAAAGGACATGATAAAATATGTCAAAAAGACATAACCAAAACAATGTTATTCTTACCTGTCCACGGAAGATCATTATAGCCTCCAAAAATGTATTGTCCAACACGAACAATGGTTACAGTGGCGCCTTTATTGTCACATCTTGAGTGAAAGTCAGTTGAACCCCAACCATCTCGAGTAGCACGGTAACAAAGATGCCAAGGTTTTTGGACAGGAAGCCAATCCTTAATTTTTTCACGAAGTTCGGGGTTTTCTTTTAAGATACTTGACCCATCTAAATAACAAGTAAGGCAAGACGTAGTTAGCCAGAGAAAAGTAATTACCGTACATGGACCTTTTTTCTAAAAACTTACAGCTTTTCCTACTCTTGATGAATATATATAGGCACAGGCACAGACACAGACACAAACACAGACACAGACACAGACACAGACACAGACACAGACACAGACACAGACACAGACACAGACACAGACACAGACACAGACACAGACACAGACACAGACACAGACACAGACACAGGCACAGGCACAGGCACAGGCACAGGCACAGGCACAGGCACAGGCACAGGCACAGGCACAGGCACAGGCACAGGCACAGGCACAGGCACAGGCACAGGCACAGGCACAGGCACAGGCACAGGCACAGGCACAGGCACAGGCACAGGCACAGGCACAGGCACAGGCACAGGCACAGGCACAGGCACAGGCACAGGCACAGGCACAGGCACAGGCACAGGCACAGGCACAGGCACAGGCACAGGCACAGGCACAGGCACAGGCACAGGCACAGGCACAGGCACAGGCACAGGCACAGGCACAGGCACAGGCACAGGCACAGGCACAGGCACAGGCACAGGCACAGGCACAGGCACAGGCACAGGCACTAGAGGTCCAGTAAGGGCCATCCCTCATTAGTCCAATGTTATTACAAGAGGAAACCGGAGTACCGAGGGGAAACCTGTGGTGCTTGGTAGAGTCAAACTGGGAGCACTCCTCTCACATGCGGTCAAGGTAAAATTTTCAATCAGATAATTGCTGAGAGCAGAAATCGAACCCGGATTGCAAAGGTGAAAGGCACGTGCGCTAACCACTATGCCACCAACACCCAAATGCACCGAAAGGTATTTACCGTCCTGGCATTTGTTTCCGTAAAATCCTTCTTTGCATAAACACGCAAAACCAGGTTGTTCATTTGTGTTCACAATAACACCACGGAAAGTACAGGTGGAACACCAAACCTGTAACAGAAGAACAGTGAATAAATCGGGCGAAGCACTGGCAGCGTGTACTACTAGTGCGCTACGTCTTGTCACTATACATAAGAACAGAAGTTAGGCCCAGTTATACGGGATATAGTAGTTAGATATAGTTCTTAAATAGAGTTCTCTCCGCTTTGAGTTTTTCCTTTACCTTTTTTAGTTTTCTGGTTTTCCACACTCCGCAAATTGAACTTAAGGTAAAACGAGGTAAAACGACGCTTATTATTTATTGTTTAAAAGGTAGGGATATGTAACTCGGGGACTAGGGTCACAATTGACCATGTTTCACATGATAAAACGCAACTATCGAGTTATCCTTGGCCCCCCGAGATAACCCTAACTTCATGTGAACGCTTCACCCCGAGTTTTCCCGGGCAAAAGCATAATTACGCATGCGTAATTATACAAAAGTTGATCCTACCCTTCGAGATAACTCGAATGAAAGCGTTCAAATGGAGGCGGGATAACTCTGGGCCTAAGGTTACCTTATCGCTCAGACCGAGTTATTCCTATCCCCCGAGTTATCCGGTCTCGTGTGAACGGTTTACGTTTTTTAACATCGAAATGTACTAACATCGAGATATCTCGGGTGATAGGGAAAACCCTACCTCCCAAGGTAATTTGCCTCATGTGAACAGGCGCTATAAGAAATAGTGAGAAATAATGCGGTTTTGAGTTTGGAACGGCTAAAATAACGTTTTGCCGTTAAATTTAGTCGTTTGAAACTTCTAGTTGTGACGTAATACGAACGATGTTGGCAAGGTGCTGCCAAGACGTTACACACTAACGCCAGTTCCTTGCCCTTGACAACAACTTTGCAACATCGTTAGCATTACATTACAACTACAATTTCAAACCACTAAACTTAATGGCAAAACTTTAGCCGTTCCAAACTCGAGTGCAAAGCGCAGTAGTAGGAACTATAACGCTCCTAAAAAATCTCTCACTATCCTGACCTCCTGGTGTCAATGCTCAGTTATGAGAGCGCTGATGCGTCAATTCGAGCATATTCATTAGGTTCGATATTTCGTTCATGCAATCGGATTACTATTGTGTTCAATTCTTTCTTCATTTTAATTTCTTATTATGTAACTAACGCTAACTAACACGTCAGTCTTGTTTTAATGGTTTAAACTGTAAGTGAGTGAAAGGTGGCAAGCTGGTGTGCTTATTCTTAAGAAACGTATAAAATCAGCCTAGCCCCGTCGTTCTGAAGCACGCGCGTATATGATGAGACTTGTACCTAAGTTTGACTACGCCCATGCTAGAAAATATTAAAACAGCGAAGAGAGAGAGCCAGGGACTAGGCTGGTATAAAATTATTATTATTTGATAACAAGCAAAAAGTGGGCTGGGTTACTAAAATAGGCAGCAAAGATACTCACTTCATCATTAGTTTCTGGCATTGTTTCCAAATAGAATGACTTTTCTCTTGAAATATATTCCCCAGGTAGTGCACAATTTTGCCTTTCCTTGTTTATTTCGCAAATACTTGACCCGTTCTCACTTTCAATGTAGTTCATGGACCTGCATTTTGGGAGGCGACTGACGCACTGGATTTGGCATTGAAACAATGACATATGAGAGAAGCTTTCGATGACGTAATCTTGAAGATACCCTGAAATAAAAGTTTGAAAATCATAGTTTGAGAAATGAAAATAAATAATACTAAATATCCATCTATTACGTTTAAACATGTTAACATTTTTAATGCATCAATCGTTAACAATTTTTGGCAAAGATTCTGAAAATTTGAAAGACCATAATTTATAGAAAATCACAGCATTTTAAGTATGTTTTTCGTCCGATTTTTCTGCTACTACCGGACATCTCACAATTCAAATAAGGAAAGTTAGTGCTAAAACTTCGGCCACTTCTTACACATTTTTTCTACAATTTTTAACTTGGTAGCCATCTCGTTCCCATGCAAAGTATATTATATCTTTTATACTTATAGATATTTTTACTTACACCCTTGTGCTTCGTTTTGAAAATAAGTTCCTTTTGAGGCTGACGTGCCAGTAACATCTCCTCCAACTGGTACATAAAATAAGAGCAAAGCCAGAGCCATAATTGTCATTTGTGACGAGCTGGATAAATTAGACCTGTTTTGTGACGCGACTTTTGAAAGCCAATTTTTTGTTAGCAGATGTACCCTGGAAACATTTTTACATGAGTTTGTTATCTGTTTTGATTATAATTATTCATACAAAGAACAAAAGTTAGCAATAACAATAACAATAACAATAACAATAACAATAACAATAACAATAACAATAACAATAACAATAACAATAACAATAACAATAACAATAACAATAACAATAACAATAACAATAACAATAACAATAACAATAACAATAACAACAATAACAATAACAATAACAATAACAATAACAATAACAATAACAATAACAATAACAATAACAATAACAATAACAATAACAATAACAATAACAATAACAATAACAATAACAATAACAATAACAATAACAATAACAATAACAATAACAATAACAATAACAATAACAATAACAATAACAATAACAATAACAATAACAATAACAATAACAATAACAATAACAATAACAATAACAATAACAATAACAATAACAATAACAATAACAATAACAATAACAATAACAATAACAATAACAATAACAATAACAATAACAATAACAATAACAATAACAATAACAATAACAATAACAATAACAATAACAATAACAATAACAATAACAATAACAATAACAATAACAATAACAATAACAATAACAATAACAATAACAATAACAATAACAATAACAATAACAATAACAATAACAATAACAATAACAATAACAATAACAATAACAATAACAATAACAATAACAATAACAATAACAATCACAATCACAATCACAATCACAATCACAATCACAATCACAATCACAATCACAATCACAATAACAATAACGGTGAACGTAATTGCCGAAACCTTACAGGTACGAAATATTCAGCATCAGTATACCAGCCAAGGACACTGCACAGACAACATAAATAACAGTTTCCATTAACCATTCCACTTCTGATTTTTTCTTTTGATTTTTCTGGGGAAATACAAAGAAGTGAATGACATAATCACTTTGAATCTCCACCCAACAATATTTAATTATGAATAACGTGCCATGTAAATAATGTCTATAAATGCACTAAAGTTGTTCTCAGATTATATCAACTTACAACTTGCTTGCTCAATCACATTGATTTAATTATGAATAACGTGCCATGTAAATAATGTCTATAAATGTACTAAAGTTGTCCTCAGATTATATCAACTAATCATCAGCTAATCATCCTTACTTGCAGTCAGTGGCCGAATTGCGAAGGACGCAGATCAACGTAGGTAGTCGCGGTCGGTAATAACTGAGATGAAAATGTCAATGTAATCGTTTCATCTCGGCAAAGCGTGTTTAAAAACTGTTTAAGTCGTTGCGATACGTGCTTGTCTGCTTGACTGTGTGAATAAAATAGGGCTGAGCGGAAAAAAGCAACGTTGTTTGTGTGTTTCGTCATGATTGCGAAGACCTAAATAAATTAATTAGTCTTCATGAAGACGTTTTCGCGGTTGGCTAAGACAATAACAATCTTTTTATAAATGATGACCTTACAAAAGATTCCGTCGACTTAGATAATAAACTAAATAGTGTAAAACTGAAGTAAAACTAACGTAACTTTTCTCTTATTTACTTGAAAATTGTGAATTTTGGGCTGAAAACATCCACGTCAACTTAAAACTCATCCGGACTTACCGGCATGTTATCGCAATTAAGACTCATTCCGGGTAACTGGGCCAGCTCGGTCCATGAATGAAATCATCTCCTAACGAGTGTAGGTGTTGATTTTACGGAGGGAAGAAAACCTGAGAACACGGCAGGAAACTCACGAAGCACATGAGAGATCAACCACAACTCTATACTCCCTAGAGTTCCGCTCGACAACGGAGTCATTTCTAGGTACTCGTCCATCCAAATACTAACCCCGTATAACCGAGCTTAAATTTGGGCTTAACATTCGAGTGTAGCGGTGAGCGGCATCGCGGTAACAGCACACGTCATCCGTGCTCCTTTATGTAAGCTATAGAGCTTGACATCAGTATTTTCCCTATTTATTTTATTCTGTTTAACTTCGGGCAATTTCAGGAAGCTTATATATGCAGCAATGGACTAAGAAGCCATCAACTTAATCCTACTTAAGCCAGGGCAGAAACAGGGATTTTATTATTTCACTCTGCCTAACGATTTTAACTAACCGTCGTAGCCAAATCAGAGTGTGTGTTGTGTCCAACTCAGTTTGTCAAAAATTTAGCTATATAGAGAATAACCTCTTCATCGATGTTCATTGGATTGATATCTTTCAATAGCTTAGCATCAATATCGAGCTTTTTATTGTTATTTTTAGTCGATTTCTTCTGCTTCCTTTCAGTGCGTTTGGCTAAAATATATTTCTTGAGCCGTAGTTTCTAAAAACAAGATACAGATCTGCTTCAGTTGTCAGGCAAGGCGGGACAAGAGCTATCTCTAGTTTCTTACGCAAAAAAAAGTTAAGAAATAATCATGACTAATTAGAGACTGAATAAACCCGTATACTTCTTTTATCGAGTTAAAGGATTTATGTGTGAAGTACAACGCCTTTTTCCCCAAAGAATTCTATTACCTATAACTATAACTATCAGGCTAATCTTAATGTATTTGGTAAGGTCCAGATACCTATAGCGGGAGAGCATTTGTATTCGCAAATTTTTAGGAGGACCATGCAGGATTGGAAGATATGAGAGTAATACTCACCATTTTATGACGTTATTAAATCACGCACACTTACATCTTAAATTTTACAGCCATATTTACGTGAAGACAAACTGAAGAATTACTGTATACAAATGATCTTATATAATATATTTTTACCACTTGGGAAAAATACTTTACAATCTCGTTAGCTGTATAATCATCATGACTTTTGCCTTCTTTCGTATCGTTTTTTGTCAAAGAGATCGCAGGATTCATCTTTTCATACCCATTCCTTTAATTAAGATGGAGAATCAATAAATGTTATATATAACAAGCATGTAACAAGCATGTATATAATATACTGTACTACATCTAGTAAAGTACGTTTACTGCATCGCTGTAAAGATTTGAAAATCTAAAAGTCACATGCAACGCCGTCAACAACTTTGTTTGTCATGAAGTTTATACTGAAGGAAGGGAACGGAACGAAAAAGATAGAAGAAAGGAAAAGGAAATGCAAGAATAGGATAAGATAGGTTAAGATAGGTTAGCATAGGTTAGGATAGGCTAGGATGAGTTAGGATAGGGTAGGTTAGGATATAATAGGATAGGTTAGGATAGGTTGGGATAGGATAGTATAAGATTTGATAGGATAGGGTAGGGTAGGAATGGATATGATAGGTCAGGAAAGGTTAGGATAGGTTAGGATAGGTTATGAGAGGTTAGGATAGGATAGGTTAGGATGGGATAAGTTAGGATAGGATAGATTAAGTTAGGATAGGATGGGATAGGCCAGGTTAGGATAGAATAGGTTAGGATAGGACTGGTTAGGATAGGATAGGACAGGTTAGGATAGGATAGGATAAGGTATGTTAGGATAGGATAGGTTATGATACGATAGGATAGGTTAGGTTAGGATGTGTTAGGTTAGGTTAGGATAGGTTAGGATAAGTTAGGATAGGATAGATTAAGATAGGATAGGTTAGGATAGGATAAGATAGGTTAGGATAGGTTAGGATAGGTTAAGATAGGTTAGCATAGGTTAGGATAGGATAGGTTGAGATAGGATAGGTTAGGTTA
>OZ036007.1:1301398-1306398 GCA_964035015.1 Corallium rubrum | reverse complement strand
GTAGTGGTAGTGGTAGTGGTAGTGGTAGTGGTAGTGGTAGTGGTAGTGGTAGTGGTAGTGGTAGTGGTAGTGGTAGTGGTTGTGGTTGTCGTAGTGGTAGTGGTAGTGGTAGTGCTAGTAGTGGTAGTGGTAGTGGTAGTGGTAGTGGTAGTAGTAGTAATAGTAGTGGTGGTGGTGGTGGTGGTGGTGGCGGTGGTGGCGGTGGTGGTGGTGGCGGTGGTGGCGGTGCTGATGGTGGCGGTGGTGGCGGTGGTGGTGGCGGTGGTGGTGGTAGTAGTAATAGTAGTAATAGTAGTAGTAGCAGTAGTAGCAATAGTAGCAGTAATAGTAGTGGAGGTGGTAGTGGTAGTGGTAGTGGTAGTGGTAGTGGTAGTGGTAGTGGTAGTGGTAGTGGTAGTGGTAGTGGTAATGGTAGTAGCAGTAGTAGCAGTATAGCGTAGCAGTAGTAGTAGTAGTAGTGGTGGTGGTGGTGGTAGTGGTGGTAGTGGTGGTAGTGGTGGTAGTGGTGGTAGTGGTGGTAGTGGTGGTAGTGGTGGTAGTGGTGGAAGTGGTGGTAGTGGTGGTAGTGGTGGTAGTGGTGGTAGTGGTGGTAGTGGTGGTAGTGGTGGTAGTGGTTGTAGTGGTTGTAGTGGTGGTAGTGGTGGTAGTGGTGGTAGTGGTGGTAGTGGTGGTAGTGGTGGTAGTGGTGGTAGTGGTGGTAGTGGTGGTAGTGGTGGTAGTGGTGGTAGTGGTGGTAGTGGTGGTAGTGGTGGTAGTGGTGGTAGTGGTGGTAGTGGTAGTAGTGGTGGTAGTGGTAGTAGTGGTGGTAGTGGTGGTAGTGGTGGTAGTGGTGGTAGTGGTTGTAGTGGTGGTAGTGGTAGTGGTTGTAGTGGTGGTAGTGGTGGTAGTGGTGGTAGTGGTGGTAGTGGTGGTAGTGGTAGCAGTGGTAGTAGTGGTCGTAGTGGTCGTAGTGGTGGTAGTGGTTGTAGTGGTGGTAGTGGTGGTAGTGGTGGTAGTGGTTGTAGTGGTGGTTGTGGTGGTAGTGGTGGTAGTAGTGGTAGTGGTAGTGGTAGTGGTAGTGGTAGTGGTAGTGGTAGTGGTAGTGGTAGTGGTAGTGGTAGTGGTAGTGGTAGTGGTAGTGGTAGTGGTAGTGGTAGTGGTAGTGGTAGTGGTAGTGGTAGTGGTAGTGGTAGTGGTAGTGGTAGTGGTAGTGGTAGTGGTAGTGGTGGTGGTAGTGGTAGTGGTAGTGGTAGTAGGAGTAGTAGTAGTAGTAGTAGTAGTAGTAGTAGTAGTAGTAGTAGTAGTAGTAGTAGTAGTAGTAGTAGTAGTAGTAGTAGTAGTAGTAGTAGTAGTAGTAGTAGTAGTAGTAGTAGTAGTAGTAGTAGTAGTAGTAGTAGTAGTAGGGCTCTTAACTTTAGTGATGAGAGGCTGCGCCAGCTAATGACTTTTCTCACCCATGCCTCAATTAAAATCTGAATTAGCATACGATCATTATAAAGCTTACCTTTTGCCGTAAGCGTAAGGACGTCATCTGTTGCAGAAGTGTTTTTGGCAACTGCGACTTGTAAAAGAACCAAATAGAAGAAGACAAAATATCCTTGGAACTTTATGTTTGGGTAACGTTTAAAGTTAGCTGATGGAGGTGCAGTTGTCATCTTCAAAGCTAATTAAGCCAAGAGAGAGATTAAATTAAGATCCTGTACCATGCAGTTCACTAATTTAGATTCGTATATATATATATATATATATATATATATATATATATATATATATATATATATATTATATTATGTTATGTTCGTTTTCGAACAAAGTAGACTTTAATTTAGTATTTGACTCTGTCTAACGCTAGACGACTTTACTTATCAAGTGCAGAGCCCTCCGTAGCAATGGGTAAATACTGAGCAAGTAATGATTATGAAGACTCGTTGCTCCACACAACGACAATGCAAGTAAAACAGTAAAAGCGCGGGTAAAATATCTATAATTAGTTAAATTAGATTGTTGTTGTGTTCGACTGAACATCGCGTGAGTCCATTGCGCAGTTTAACAAAACTACTTTTAATCATAATCTACCGGCTATATTTTCCCTCCTTTCGTTTATTAGGCCCGGATTCACCATGGTTTTATAATGAAAGGCACTTTAATTTCTTGACAACGTAAATTAAACCATGTTAATTAAGAAAGTTTTCATGATAATAATGTAAAATAGATAAGTTTTGTGCAAACACCTCGTATTTGGCAAACGAATATTTTACGTGGTGTTTCCACAAAACGTACTTCATTTGTGTATTGTTTTCAAGTTATGCATGCAAGTTTTGAGAGAACAGGAACTCTTAATATAAACTATTTTGTGTGTTGAGAAATCGCGGAAATAAGAAAGTTTGAAATTCTATACCGAAATACAACTTAAATCTTCACATGCATTAGGATCATTTACGAGAGCTTATAAAGCTTATATACATTCTACATATATTAGACGCCGCTTATAAAGAATATAACTTACATAAGACGCGAAACACTCGTCTTGTGTAAGCAATGTTTTACCGGCTTTCGTATAAACGGCCCTAAAGAAGACGTGGCTTACACAGAACACATCTTACATAAGACGCAAAACACTCGTATAAAAGGGTCTTGTTCAAAAACGTTGTATAAATGGGTCAGATTGCGTCTTATGTTGTCGCAGAGCGCGTCTTGTGTAAACGGCGTTTTGTTGGCTCTCGTTTGAACGACCCTAAATAAGACGTGGCTTACACAGGATACATCTTAAATAAGACGCGAAACACTCGCATAAACAGTACAAAAACTTACAACAAGAAGCGTCTTGTTCAAAAACGTTGTATAAACGTCTTGAGTAAGCCGAGTTTTGTTGTCTCGTGTAAACGGCGTTTTGTTGGCTCTCGTTTAAACGACCTTAAATAAGACGCATCTTACATATCTTGGACATATCTTGCTGAAGCAAAACACTCGCGAAAAGGTACCAAGACTTATGTTTGTATCTTTAATAATACACAAGCTGGAGCTTGATTCATTAAAGCACCGTAGGCCTATATAAATCAATACGTCGATGGGCGTCTTATACTGTACGCATTTTGTGTCCGCCGCGAATTTTATTGGCTTTCATATAAACTGCCCTACATTGACTTGAATTCATCCTGACAAACAACGCGTGAGCTCGGTAACATATAGGAGTTAGTTTTTGAACTAAAAAAAGCCGTAGAATCGAGTGGAACACATCTCTTTAACTGTGTCTCGTCTGTGGATTTCATTATGGTGTTAGAAAGTCTAGAGTAGAATACATTTAGGACTGAAGAGTCTGATGTCAATAGATATCACTCAATATCACAACCGAAGCAATCTATGCAGTGATCGTGTAGTCATTGTTGAACTCGGCAATTGTAGAAGAAAATACGTATATATAGCTATTATTACCGCGGTAAAACTTTGGAATAATTCCATGATTGTTATAAACAGAGAATTATATAAGTTGCTCAAAACTTCACTTCACAAACAGAAGATGGTGTGAAGAACTGCAGTTTCTAAAATATTGTTGAAGTAACTAAATTAACGGATAGTAAATACAATTTATTTATATTTTTCGTTTTGGAAAGAAGATGTTTATATTTACAGATTTATATAAAGATACTTTTGCCGAAAAACTTTAAATACACTGTAAGTTTTGAAATACATATATTTCGTAATCAGTGAAATAGAATCGAAATATTCCGTAATCTTCGAAGGAGAGTCGGAATTTTAGTGTAACGTTTGAATGTAATATCTTTGAAATATAGAGACGAAATATTACAGCTGTAATATTTGAAATTGAGTTAAAATATTACCGTAATCAGATTTTACACGAGAGACGGAAATAATTTAACATTGACATATAGAGTTGAAATTACTGTAATACTTGAAAAAGATTCGAAATGTTACCATAATCTTTAAAACTGGGTCAAAATGTTATCGTAATTTTTGAAATAGAGTTTAAATATTACTACTATTTTTTAAATAGAGTTGAAATATTAAAGCATAATGTTTGAAATACAGAGTCAAAATATTACCGTAGAATCTTCGAAATAAGTCGAATTATTCTGTAATATTTGCCGAAATAGAGTCAAAATATTACAGAATAATCTTTAAAGTGGAGTCGAAGTATTTTGTAATCTTTAAAACAGAGTCGAGGTATCATTGTAATCTTTGAAATGAAGTTATAATATTTTGTAATTTGTGAAATATTACTGTAATATTTGAAATGGAGTCGAAATTCTACCGTACTGTTGTTTCGTCTTGTTTGGACCCATATCTTGAGTATTAAAATATTTTTATGGAGTTATTCTTTACTTCAGTGACATTTCGACATGTTAAATACCAAAAGATTACGAATACTGTTAGGAGAACGACCCATACAGCAATGAAAAGTATACCAAAATAAGAGAAAGTAGCTGCTATAAGTTTTTACAAGATTCTCAATACATTATTAAAAAAAATGGAAAATATCATCCAATGTCGAAATATATTTATGAGATAAATGTATTAATATATATGTTCCGTTTAAATATATTTATTCAAAACAATAGCCCCAAAAACATAAGCTCATCTAGGGGGCTCTCGTCCAAAAAAAAGTACATCCAAACTAAAGAGACAATGACTAGAAGAAGTACATGTAACAATAAATATACATTAAGATAACATATTTGTGCAACTTATCGCTTGGAAATAAATGCATTTATATACATACTGAAACAAGCTTCAGGAAATTTTATATACGTGATTGTATCTCCGAAATCTTGTTACAGTTTTCTACAATTAATAACTTTTATTTTTGAACTGAGAAGCGTGATGTAGCAATAACATATTCTTGAACAGCAAAAAATAATTTACAATTCGAGTTAAAATTAACATTATAACATACACAAAGTAAGAACGAAACCTTCTCAGTTTCGTTAGAGTTAAACCAATAATTCCTAAGACATTCTGCAGCCGAAGTAAGAAGACTAGAACGGCAAGTATTCCAAAGAGGA